>JAAGKR010000034.1:52560-78878 GCA_011419295.1 Clarias macrocephalus | reverse complement strand
CCGTTTTGTGTTCACCCTTATTTATCCAGGCTAATAGCAAATAATGACACAAATGATCTCGTTAAGAACATATTCATCACCTCAGACATCACCTTTAAAAAGTAAACATATATTTATTACAGGTTATTTCTAAATTTATTGTGCAGCACTACTTTTACCTGACTTTTATATTTCTTTTAATCTCATTATGGTGTAATAATTACGCCCCACCTCGAGAATGAATTCGAACCACACCTTAAAACATTCATCTCCAGATACTCATTATTGCATGACGAATCATAACCGGTACTGAATGTGTTTGTGTTCAGAGAGGAAGAGGACCGGGACCTGGCCGCAGCGATTCAGGCCTCACAGGCCGCCCGGCGACAGGCGGAAAGAGGACAAGTTAATGAGAGAGGCGGACAAAAAGCACGCAAAGAGGAGACGGCAGATGGCGACGAGTTAAGAGGCAACCGAGGCGCAGTTAAACCTCCTGGTGACATGCAAGGTAAAGTGGTGTTTAAAGTTTATTATTATTGAAGACTTTGATTTAGATCTGATCAGTCAGACTTGAGCTCACCTCATTCACTGTGAGAGTTACTGGAACACTCTCTGAGGGCAATTACTTTTTCGCATAGGGCCAGGCTGGTTTGGACAGCTTATTTTTCCTCCTTTATTAAACGAAATATTATTTAAACCCCCCCCCCCCCCCCCAGGGTTGTCTTTGAATAATACGAAAATCTGTTTGATTTGATTCATTTAAGTGTGACACATATATGTGAAAAAAAATATTTTTTTTACAGCACTGTATCTATATCTTTTAGGTCGATCAACAAAAAATAACATCCCCCTGAAGGGTGAAGACTTCCCGGTATTAGGAGCTGGCGCACCACCACCACCACCAACACAACCACCACAACCTATTCATGGGTATGTTTGATACAACTGTGTAATAACACATATGGTGGACAGTTTGTACATTGCAGAATTTTTCACACACTTTAAATTTGGACACTCCGTGAACTGTTCACAGTATACACTACCACTCAAAAGTTTGGGATCACTTGGAAATTTCTTTGTTTTTGTCTAGTAATTTTATTTTCTAAATTCTATTACAATACTGGGGATTTCAAAACTATGGAATAATGTAATTATGTAACATCAATCACAGTCAGGTGTTATTTTAAGACATGACGATCAGCTGTTCTGGAACAGTTCTTACAAGAACAGTATTGTGTCGGGTGCGTTTGTAAAACCCATCAAGCTCCATGATGAAACTGTCTCTCATGAAGACCTTCCCAGGAAAGCAAGACCAAAACTTAGCTCTGCTGCGGATGAGAAGTTCATTTAGACTCACCAGCCTCAGAAATTACCAATTAACAATCAGCACCTCAGATTAGAGCTGTTATGAAGCTTTACAGAGCAGAAGTATCAGATCTCTATATCAACTGTTCAGAGGAGATTGTATTGTCTTACAGTGTAGAAAGTAATAAAAATCAGGAACGACCATGCAAAGTTGAAAAGTGACCCTAAACTTTTGAGCGGTAGTGTAAATCTTCATATTTTCACATGCTTTTAAAATGTGTTTTAATATCTCTGGTTTTCTAATCTGTTCTTTTCAATACCTATGTTTATTTTTTGTGACCTCCATTAGAATTTTATTGTACTGGGGGAAACGCTTCTTTACTGTGCATATGACACAAAACTTAAGAAACTTTTTTGTCTCTATTGCTTTGTTTATTGTATGTTGTGATTTCCGAACTACATGCAAGTAGAAATGTATTTATTTATTTTTATTGTTCCAGCATGGTGAAACCCACTCCTGTCTCTCTGAAAGAGGATGATTTCCCCAGCCTGGTACATTCCGGTACAGTGAGTTCAGCACCAATGACCCCAGCGTACGTGGCTCAAACAAGAAAGCCTTCATCCTTCCAAGAGGAGGACTTCCCAGCACTCGTCTCAAAGATAAAACCTCATAAGCCTCAAGAGAATAAGACATCTGCTTGGTCGCATGGTGGGAGTAAATCTGGTGCGCTCAGTAATAATACTAATAAGCCCGTCGTTCTGCCAACTAGGGTTCACTCGAGCAGCGCTGCACCCGTGTTGTCCGCTAGCGACCCGCCACCCTCCTCGACCATTCCTCAAGCTCAAGCGTCTCGTAACAAAAAGAAGCTTACCTCTTCTTCGAACACTAAAACCACATCCAAAGTCAAATCTCCAGTCTCATCCGACGATGAGGACTCCCAAGTTGCTAAAATGGTTCAGGAGGTCCGCGCCGTCCCCACCATGTTGGACATCTCGTCTCTGCTCACGGTGAAGAACGGCTCATCGCAGCCCGCTAACAAGAACAGTAAGAAGAAGAGACAGCCTTCAGCCACTCCTTCTGCTACGTCTGTACATAACGTGGAATCGGTCATCACCGCGGCTCACAAAGAAAACGTCCCCGAGACCGTGCCTCCAGACACTAAAGGCACCGTAGTTCCCAAATCAAATACGTTTATAAACGGATATAAGGAAAGATCAAAGGAAAGCAAACACACCGTTGTTCCTGAAGAGCCCCCTGCCGCCAAAATGCAGCCCATTTCGGAATCACCTGTTGTGCCTGAAGAAGAGGATTTCCCTGCTCTTATTGCGAAGAAACCTCCACCTGGTATGACACGCCCAGTTTCTCTATAAACACAGTCTTTGTATATTGTCTGAAACAAAGCCTTTCATTGTTTTGTGTTTGTTTTTTAGGTTTTAAGAGCACGTTTTCAATGACGAACATTCAGCCAGCACTGCCTCCACCCCCTCCTGGACTTGCGCCCGTGATCAGCAAGCCTCCCCCAGGATTCACTGGCGTCCCGCTCAACAGTAATGTAGCAGAATGTACACTGCCCGTCTTTAACAGGTGAGAAGGCATAAAGGGTAGAAAAGAATAAAATACCATTCATACTAGAATGCTAGAATGGTTAGGATTTTGATGAAATTATTATTATTTTTTGTTGTTGGTTTATTTATTTATTTATTTTATTTTTTTATCCTACAATTATAGACCAGCGCCCACACTTGAAACGTATCACATGCCTGAAAACTTCAAGCAGAGGAACATGGACCTCATTCAGTCAATACAGAACTATCTCCAGAACGATGAATCCAAGTTCAACGAATTCAAAAACTATTCAGGCCAGTTCAGACAGGTAATAAGTCTTCACCAGACATCTTGTATTATATACAAATACACACATTACCAGTCAAAAGTCAGGACACCCCTTCTAACTCCATGGTAGAGTTAATTAAAAAAAAATTTAAACAATATTTTTATTGGGTTTTACAAATAATTCTATACATAACAATAGATGATAATATTAATAAGAATTAAACTAAAGTATAAAGAATATCGTCCAATCTCTGCAAATATTTAGACATATAATAAATAAATAATAAAAAAGAAATTCAGGTGCACACAACAAACATATAATATTTGTATAGCTTTTTGCTCAAGAAATTGTATAAAAGGATTGCACACACTTTCAAAGCTCCTTTTGATTCTGAAATAGTTTTCTTTTTATCATTTTATTGATGGAAAACCATGCTTATGGATCCAGACATTTGAGCCACCCTGTATAAAAACTTTTTTTTTTTTTAATACCTGGAAGTATTTCATTGGCAACAATGCTCATGTATTCACTACCTTTCTCGTCATACTAATTAATAATAATAATACTAATATGTCTTCTGTGTTTCCCAGGGTTTAATTTCTGCTGCCCAGTACCACACAAGCTGCCATGAGCTGCTGGGAGAGAACTTCAGCAGGGTCTTCAACGAGTTGCTGGTTCTACTTCCAGACACACAAAAACAGCAGGAGCTTCTCACTGCCCATGCAGACTTTAAAGCCATGGAGAAACCACAGCCAGGCTCCAAAGGCAAAAAGAACAAAAAGAAAGCCTGGCAAACGGGTACCAACAACCTAGATTTGGACTGCCAGGTGTGTCCTACCTGCAAGCAGGTATTGTCCCCTAAAGACTTCAACGCTCATAAGACCCTGCATATCGGAGAGGACGACTTCCCCTCTCTCCAGGCTATAAGCAAGATCATCAGTTAACTACCAGGAACATGGGTACGACTCTGACAGACAGAGAGATGTTCAAGGTGACGAGGGATCATCAGTCACTCAGTGCTGTAGTGTGTCCAAGACCAAGGGTGTCCAAGTCCTGTATTGATGTCCAGTGGAGTTTGGTGACTTCCTGGTTCTGGGATGATTGTTATTTACTCGTTAAACACGTGTTAGCATTCCTGGACTGGATTTGGACACCCCTGGGTTACAGCATTTGAAATACTTTTTTTTTCTTTTCTTTCTAAGGTAAAAAAAATCCCAACACAAGGTGAGATTGAAATGGTTTTGAGGAAAAGTCTTTCTGTTGGTGTATTCATTATTGTTCTTGTATAATACAGTTTCACGTCTCTGGAGTTCTGGGTGACGTTTTCCTCAGTTATTATACCTTCATGCTTTAGGCATGGTGACGTTCTAATTCTAGTTCATGCATCAAACCTTCCTCCAGCGTTTATACACAGCGGTACCTCGGCATGCGAGTTTAATCCGTCAATTTCTTGCAAAAGGTCCGTATGCTGTCTGTATGCCTAGGTACCACTGTATATATTATATATGAACACACATGCAGAGTCAGCCAAATAAATGTATAAACACATCAGAAAAAGAAAAACTTGTATAAATATTTAAATTCTAAAATTATACCCATATGTTTGTTTATATAAAATAATATTATTATATTAATATAATATCATATTTTTTCTTTTGCTGAAGTATGTATGCATTTTTTGGCTGATTCTATAATACATATACTGAGTACAGCGTGGGCCAAATGTCTCCATACATATCGGGAGATTTATTTACTTATTTTCCATATGATGGAAAAAAAATACCACACTTTTCACATTGGATACTGTGGTGTCCAGTTCATGTGTGAAAATGATTCCTCATGCTCCCACAACTGCTCTCTGACATTATTGAGTCCTGGATCATGTCCATGCCATCAGGGAAGACGAAACCCTCGAAAGATGATGTGATGGTGATTCAGTACATTCAGGTCGGTCATTTTATTTCCACATAACGTTGCTGAGTCTAGACCTGAGCGACTGAAGCAACCCCAGATCATAACACTGTCTCCAGGGGCTCGTACATTGGACACTGCATGGTGGGTGCATCGCTTCATGTGTGTCCATCTTTACCCTGACACGCCCATCACTCCAAAGGCCAGTTTTTATGCCTCCTAGGAAACTGAAGCCTTTCTTTCTGATGAGTCTGACTAACAAGTGGCTTTCTTATGGAGACACAGCTGTTTAGTCCCAAACCCTTGAGTTTTCATCCTATTGTGTTTGTGTATGGAAATGCTTTTCTTAAAAATTCTTTGAGATATCAGATAATTTTTCCCACTCGCGTTTCTTCCGTGAAGTCGACAGTTCAGCATTATCCTTCCAGGTTTTAATAATGTGCTTGACACTTCTGAACTCAGTTCCAGGCTTTTTTCCTTAGTTGTTTTCTTTGCTTGATGCAGGACAATAATAATCCGACCCTTCTTAAACATATATACAGTTCATTTCCTTTGTTTGAAGACCTTTTGGGACTCCCTGTACTTTCTCCATTTCCTAACTTGCTACACAGTCACTGTGACACCTCAGCACTTGTTTTAGCTTTCATCATTATTTATTTAGGACTTCTTATTATTTAAGGAGGATATCTTAACAATGCTTTTAGGATTGTGTACCCGTGTACGCACAAAATTCTATTTTTCGTAACCTCTTTAGTTTTTTTGTATTCAACCATCAGCCTTCTTGCAATAATGTAGCCGGAGCCAAATGAGGCACCGACTTCTGGAGTTAAACATATGAGAATAAGCGCACATTCATTATTTTTGACTGCAGGGTAATTTATTTAATTTAATTTAATTTTTTTTTTTTTTTACTTTGCCCAGCCTCTGCACTGCTCCTGCTTTTGTACAAATCTGTTCATGTCTGTAAATGCATTAGGAGAAGGGAACGGATGTGCTTTCCTGTCCACTTCTCTTTTGATACCCGGTAATGACTGAATATTGTGTTATGTTGGGGTCTGGTTCCGTTTTTCACAGCAATGAAAAACGAAATATTTACCTACAGACTGAGGAATGATGAACAGCTGGCTCCTAAAAGAATAAAATTAAATGGTTAAATACAAAGATTTAGTTTCATTATTACTACTACTACATATATACATATATTTATACATGTATGTGTAAATATACAGTGTGTGTGTATGTATGTGTATATGTGTGTATATGTATATATGTGTGTGTGTGTGTGTGT
Source organism: Clarias macrocephalus (assembly GCA_011419295.1). NCBI lineage: Eukaryota > Metazoa > Chordata > Actinopteri > Siluriformes > Clariidae > Clarias > Clarias macrocephalus. Next base: position 72,560 of record JAAGKR010000034.1, on the reverse strand, counting down.
GTGTGTGTGTGTGTGTGTGTGTATATATATATATTACACACACACAAAATATATTTTACATTGTACTAAATGACATTTTATACAACTGTGAGTTCTGACTAAGTAATCTGATTGGATGAGAGACATGATGAGTGGTGATGTAGAGCCCCGCCTTGTGACCGAAGTCTCCGGGGACAGACTCGTACACTAGATAAAGCGGTTTAGACAATCCCTGAGTGATCTAGAGCATAACAGCACTGTGCTGTGTAACTATCTGTATGACTGGGCGTGTCCCAGGTGTTGTCCAGCGGTTGATGACACTACCTGTGTGTCTCAGCGTGGGTGAGAGTGGGTCTGTACGCTCTGCAGTACTGAGTAGAGAGCAGCCACACCCACAGTCACACCCAGTCACAGAAGCACTTTCAGCAACAACACACGTCTGATAACGTTATGTCGTCTTAAACACCACGTCGTCTCTGCATTAATCGCTTCTAAGTCCTTCTGAATCGCCGTCCGTGTTTGAGCTCCAAAGCTATTCACGAATCCCTCTCAAATTATCCCTAAGTCTAGTAGACTTTTATTGTCATTTCATCCGTATACAGTTCAGTACACAGTGAAACGAAACGGCGTTCCTCCTGGACCGAGGTGCTACATACAAACATGAATTAACTGGCTAACTAAGGTAACAAAATTAGCTGAGACAAAATAGATGAACACTATATATTTACAAAAAACTACATGAAGTGGACATGCAAATGTGCAAACAATGTGACACAATTCGATACTCTGGTAATGAGTTGAGGTAGTGAAATGAGAAACAGTAAACATTTTTTGTAATTAGTCGTAATTAGTAATCAGCGAAGATATGAAAAACAGTTCTTGTGCAAAGAATCCAATTTAATTGTGTGAAACGAATTGTAAACCTAGCACTAGTTTTCCATTTAATGCTATTTGTGATTCAATCCTGGAACCCCGAAGTTTATAAACAACTTTCAGTCCTTTCAATTACTTTCACTGTCAGTCACCAGTTCAACACTGTGTGTAGGTGAAGCAAAATAATATCTGGTTAAATAAAAATAAATAAATAAATAATAATAACCTGTTGAGGATAAATTGTGTTTTGTGGAACTGTTGTATAAAAGCGATATCACTCTCACGATTACGCTGTTGTACTGAATATTAACGCGGCTGTGATTCTGTCCTCACAGGCACCCTCGTGCCTACCACTGCATCACAGCTGTGCTGATATTCATCACAACAGCACCAACATGAGTGTGATACTGCTTTTCGTTGAGAAGGACATGTCTGTGTAAGTCGTGCAAGTAACACAGATCAGACGTCTGGTGGAAAAAAAAAAACATCTTTTTATTATTTTTATTTATGATGAATTCAGTTCAAACACATCTGAAGAGACAACAGTAAGTCTTTTGTTTACACCATTAACATACAAGATGGAATATGATGCCAGAGGTTACAGTCGCGCGTAAGAGTTTTGGGCCTGAATGTCTTTGTTGCACTTGTGAGGGTTTTAAAAGAAAAAAAAACAACAAGCAAGCGATAACTTTCATGTACATGAATGGACACCTCATCTCTGGTGCCCTTTTTTATTTCTACAGTAAACCTGAACCGATCGGTACAGAAGCAGTAATTGTTATTTTTATTATATTTTTATTTTAGTGTCAGTCCAGGAAATGCGCGCACACAAAAAAAAAACCCTGATCATTTTCACAAACGTACCTTGTTTACGCCATGTATTGAGTTACAGTCAGTATCGCTCTCCTATCTGAGAACACAGACGTTTTTTGTGATATCCTCACACACACCAGACAGAGAGCACTGATGGTCACCAAACATCATTTTCACAACATCGTTTCAACAACTTAAAAACTAATTCTAATATCCGGTTAATATTGTGTTCATGTTAAAGTCGGGTTTGAAGTTATTCCTGAAAAGTTCGCCAAGGTTGTTCGTTTTTTTTTTTTTTTTTTCTAAGAAAATTTTAAGATCTGCTTTCCTTATCACAATTGTATGTATGTGTGTGTGATTGTTTTACATCATGGCAAACTGAACTTTTTTTTTCCAACTGCTGTTTTACTCTAGAAACCTTTTTCTTTGAAGCAGCTAAAAGTTTATTGTAACAAAAAGTCGCTTGCGTTATTATTTCGCACATCGTCTGTATGATTTTTAAACCTCTACTTCCACGGTTACACCGTCTGTCGTACACGGCAGGTAAAGTACACTTGAACAAACAAACACTGAACGGTGCGCTCTCGATCCAGGTGGAAACACAGTACTCGCCCTTTGCTTCTGTAAATGAGTCAGCGCTGCTTCAGCACCAGAGACCTGCGGTACGACTGCGTCGCCGGTGAGCGAGACTGCACACACTCTGACACACAGTTTGGCAGGTTGTAACTGGTAAACATATCTGAGAATCATCAGAAGACTACTTTCATACTTATATTTATATATATATATATATATTTTCTTAATTTTTTTTTTTATATTGCACTTCATATCTCCACATAAACACTTAATGTAATGTTTCAAGTTAAGATCTTTGATGCATGATGGTTAAAACGCTTTCTGAATATGTTGCACATGCATATTAATCTTTCCTCTAGCTTAAACAGCGCTGATGTTTTAATCACACACTGTTTTATTTTTTTACATTATTTATTTATTCATTTTTGTAAGGTTCTCCTGTTATATTTCTATAAACCGTAGCTGACTTTTCCCTTGTTTTGGTGACCCGAGAGGACCGTAAGCGACCCTGTCATATATAGAAGAGATGTATCTCATTTCATTTCCCCTTCAATTCAACCTGATAAAATAATGTTTAACTATCCATATAGACCCAAACGAAATAAAAAGTCACAATCGACACACTCTTGTACAGAAGGTCACAGCACAGCACTACCTATGAACACTGGCACACACCACGTCAGCTTGGGGAAAGGCCAGAGCCTCCTCCTGCACTCATACTACCTTTTGACGGATCGGTTACGCTTCACGCGGATCCTGATCGGCGCCTTTAATAAATCGGCACCTGGTAGGTCGGGGCGTTGGGGTCGGCCTTCTCGGTGAAAGGTGGGCTCTGGTAGGCGTCGGTGGTCTCTGTGCCTGGCGCGCTGGGGTACGGCGGGATCGGCTGGTTACCATCCAGATGTTCTGTGGTGAAGAGAGACATGTCCGTCCCCAGAAGATACTTCTGCACTGCCCTCACGGTCAGACCAGCCTGAAACGCAAAGACGCACATGTTCAGAGGGACATTTCTGTACCCCGGACTGGCTCAGAGGAAGACGTGACACTACTGCTAGAGATTTACTTTGAAGTTAGACGTTAAATGTTGCTCGTCTGAGTTTGTATCTGCCTGATACTGAGAGCCGCAACGATCAGAAGATTTTTGTTTTTACAATTAAAAGAGGAGGTAAAAACTTTTGCACACAATTGAAGCTACAAGAGGTCACTGCTAGTACAATAGTTTGCATTCATCTGTTCATATCATCCATAAAAACAATTTATACATCAGCCCATGATGGATTCGAGCCACACAGCCTCATTTAGTAAAATCACACGGTGCTGATATGTAACAAGGGATTGTACACGATACTTACTGTAGCACACCAGCTTTCCATTTAACCATTTTATTGCGGTTATTTTAATGCCATGAAGCGCTTTGGTTCAACTTATTAGGAGTAAGGTGCTCCATAACTAAAGGCTGATTGATTGACTGGCATCATTTTATGAAGCATAAATGCCACCAGATTCAGGAGGTAATCACATGAGGATAAACAAACTTCTGCAAATAAATATCTTTTACTTTAGTCATAATTTGATTATAATAATTTCATTTTAGAAATTTTATATCGTTTTTATAAATGTATCCTAATAGATTTAGGTCTAGATACAGTAAATAAGAAAAACATTTAGTATAATCTATTTTCATGTCTATGGTCATGTTGAAATAGCTTTTAATGAAAAAAAAAAAGTTTTTTACTAAAAAAATATATATATATATTAGCATCTCTCACATGTTCATTGATTGCGAAGTAATAAAAAAAAAGTAGTCCCATCCCGTCCCGTCGAACCCACTCGACAGACTCAAAGCAGTATCTAGAGCGATCTGCTGTACTTGAGCTAGGTCATGATGTTATTCTTAGACTGAAATGGGTTTGTCTTCACCCTGCTCCATCACTCACTACCTCCTCTGCTGATTTTGAAATGATAAATGTATGATGCGTGACTATCAATAAGGCAGGCATTCTAAAGCCTAGGCGTATAGATGTGGGTTTTAGTCTAAGTCAAAGTCTGTGCAGCACTGACCCAGGTGAAGATGGAGAAGAAGGAGAACGCTATGGCGGCTCTGGCTGCATCAGCTCCCTGGTTCAGTGGCAGCTTGTCTGGTGTGGTGCGCTGCCACTGGTTAGTCAAGAAACAGAAACCAACAAACCACAGGAACGCCCATAAACCTGAAAGCACCAAAAGAAAAGGAGTAAATGTTAATAAGATCTATGAACACATACAGGTACAGGATAAATAAAACAGCTGAAACTGTGTTGCTTCAAAGCATTTATGTCTCCCCCTGAAATATGTCATTTTATAAGTTTTACCTGAAAACCCAATCTCCAGCAAGACTGCCTTCTTCCTGTCTTTAACACTGCTGATTTGTTGGAACTTTATGTCAAGGACAAGGAAGAAGATGCACGCCAAAAAGGCTATAATCCCAATGGTGACGCCGTAATTGCAGGCGTCATCGTTCCTGTTGAAAACACAATGGAGAGTCTCACTTCCGATGTTAATGTAGCCTTCATTTACTATGGAGCCAAACACCACCATGGAGAAAATCTAAAGTGGAGAAGAAACACAGAAGTAATAAAAACTAAGAATCAGTTCAAGTCTGAAATGGTTCTTTACTAAATCTGTATATAATTAAAGCTGATTATAACACTCAAATAATACATGAAGGTACTAAATAAACCACTTCTAAACCTGAGGCCAATAATAGTTTTATTATTATGTGTGGTTTAATTGACTAAATAATAAAAGAAAACTATACAGTACATACAAGTATATAAAAGGATATATATATATCGGTATACTACACTTTACACACTTAACGCTATAACCCAGTAGACTATATACACGTATAATATATAACAATATACTATACACTATCCTAGCTAGTGGACGATGTAAAGATTCCAATATACCATACCGCTATATACACTGGAAATAATCTGTAAATAGTTCACTAGCTAGGATAATGTATAGTATATTGTTATGTACTATTTATTATACATGCGGATACTTAGTGTACTATGTATAACTATACTACATCCCAGTATACTATACAGCTGTATACTACCCTAGCATACTACACACAGGTATATAGCTGTATATTATACTAGTGTACTATGTACCTGGCTGCCACATCCCAGAATACTATGTACTGTAACTGTATACAAGATTGTAGTACACCAATATATACAGTACCATACTAAGAATGTAAAATGATTATATACTATTCTAGTATAGTACTGTGTTTACAGTTATACTACATCCCAATATACTACACAGCTATATACTGTCCTAAAACACTATTAACAGGTATACTACATCCCAGTATACAATATAGCCATATACTATCATAGTTTACTATGTACCAGTATACTATCTCCTCGTATATTATGTACAGGTATACTATGTCCCAGTATGTCGTATAACAGTATACTATCCTAGTGTACTATGTATAGGTATACTACCTACTAGTATACTATGTACAGGTATACTACAGTATATCCCAGTATACCATATAACAGAATACTACCCTAGTGTACCCTTTTACTATCCTAATACAATACTGTATTTACAAGTATACTACATGCCAGTGTACTGTACAGCTATAGGCTATACACTAAGAAAGTACAATGGTTCTTTACTCTGCTACTATAAAGTAAAAAGGTGATACCATCCTAGTATAGTACTGTATTTATAGGTATATTATATATGCCCTTTCACTGTCCTAGAACAATATTGTATTTACAGGTACAATACACTACATCCAAGTAGACTATGCAGATACATGTTGCTGTACATCTACTGTTCTAGAACACTATGTACAGGTACAGTATATTACATCCCAGTGTACAATATAACAATAAACTATCCTAGTGTACTACATACAGGTAAACTACCTACTAATATACTATGTACAGGTATACTATATCTCAGTATACAACATACCCTTTTACTATCCAAGAACAATACTGTATATACAAGTATACTACTTCTCACAGCTATATACTATATACTAGGAAAGTACAATGGTACTATACTATGCTACTATAAAGTAAAATGGTAACACTATCCTAGTATAGTACCGTATTTATAGGTATACTACATCCCAGTATACTATGCAGCTGGATACTAGAACACTATGAACAGGTGTATTACATTCCAGTATACCATATAACAGTATACTATGTTAGTGCACTACTGTATTTACTAAGTATACTACATCCCAATATATTATGCAGGTCTACAGGTATACTACATCACAACTACCTACTAGTATACTATGTACAGGTACTTGTAAATACAGTACTGTATTTACAAGTAAACTACAGCAGGCTATGTAGGTCTACAGGTATACTACATTCCAGTATACTATACAGCTACTGTTCTCAACACTATGTACAGGTAAAGTATACTACATCCCAGTATACCATATAAGAGTATACTATCATAGTGTACTATGTACAAGTGTACTACCTAACAGTATACTATGTACAGGTATACTACTATAAAATAGAATGTTAATACATTACCTGTGTTTACAAGTATACTACATCCTAGTAGACTATACAGCTAAATACTATTATATAGTAAATTAGTTTATACTTTACTACTATAAAGTAAACTATACTACTTACTGTATTAACATTCCACTTTATAGTAGTATGGTATACATACTATACTACTATAAAGTAAAATGTTAAGACATTACCTGTCTTTACAGGTATACTACATCCCAGTATACTATACAGCTGGACACTATCCTAGAACACTATGAACAGGTATACTATCATCACAGTATCCTATGCAGGTATACTATATCTCAGTATACAATATACCCTTTTACAATCCAAGAACAATACTTTATTTACATGTATACTTGCCACAGCTATATACTATATACTAGGAAAGTACAATGGTACTATAATATGCTACTATAAAGTAAAATGGTAACAGTATCAAAGTATAGTAATGTATTTATAGGTATACTACATCCCGGTATACTATACAGCTGGATACTAGAATACTATGAACAGCTATATTACATCACAGTATACCATATAACAGTATACTATGTTAGTGCACTACTGTATTTACAAGTATACTACATCCCAATGTACTATGCAGGTCTACAGGTATACTACATTCCAGTATACCATATAAGAGTATACTATCCTAGTGTACTATGTACAAGTATACTACCTACTAGTATCCTATGCGGGTATACTATATCTCAGTATACAATATACCCCTTTACTCTCCAAGAACAATACTGTATTTACAAGTATACTACTTCCCACAGCTATATACTATATACTAAGAAAGAACAATAGTACTATAATATGCTACTATAAAGTAAAATGATAACAGTATTAAAGTATAGTAATGTATTTATAGGTATACTACATCCCAGTATACTATACAGCTGGATACCTGTGAACAGGTATATTACATGTTACCAAGTATACCATATAACAATATACAATGCTAGTGCACTACTGTATTTACAAGTATACTACATCCCAAATATACTATACAGGTATACTACATCCCAGTATACCATATAACAGTATACTATCCTATTGTACTATATATAGGTATACTACCTACACGTATACTATGTACAGGTATATTATGTACCCTTTTACCATCCTAATACAGTACTGTATTTACAAGTAAACTACAGCAGACTATGTAGGTCTACAGGTATACTACATCCCAGTGTACTATACAGCTACTGTTCTCAACACTATGTACAGGTACAGTATACTACATCTCAGTATACCATATAAGAGTATACTATCCTAGTGTACTATGTACATGTATACTACCTACTAGTATACTATGCACAGGTATACTATATCCCAGCATACAATATAATCTTTTACTATCCTAGAACAATACTGTGTTTACAAGTATACTACATCCTAGTAGACTATACAGCTAAATACTATATATACTAGGAACATACAATGGTACTATACTATACTATACTATACTATACTATACTATACTATACTACTATAAAGTAGAATGTTAAGACATTACCTGTTATTTACAGGTATACTACATCCCTGTATACATTACAGCTGGACACTATCCTAGAACACTATGAACAGGTATATTATCATCACAGTATCCCATGCAGGTAACGTTTCAGTATAGCTACAATATAGATATATAATCCAGGCCTGATGAGAAGCACTAATGCCTGGTGACTGGTGACACAGACACAGTGATGCCCTGAGTGAGAGTCAGGTGAAGCTCCCCCCCCCCCCTTTGTTCCTCACAGCGACATGATGATTTCCTGTAACAGGCTGGTTTTAATGATGCACAGGCCTGAGATCTACAGCAGCTCATTCACAGCCTTTACCATCAGGAATCAGGTCAAATCAATAGATTTATAATGTTGTGATTCTGTGGAGTGAGATTTTATCCTGGCAGGGCAGAAATCACGCCAACTGGGCATCACCACGTCCGTGGCATCAACACGTCGAGAGATTTTTTACGCAATTAAAAAAAAAAAAAAAAAAAAACCCCATACACAAACACACACAGGCTTTAGATATGATATCACTGATGAAGCTGCCCACGGAATCACACACAGCCCACGCACAGTACGGGATAAACACAATGAGAAATTAAATAAGCGCTATGCGCCTCTTATGACGCGTAATAATGATGGGTGCGTTATAAGCAGCCTCCACTCACTCACCCATGATAATATCCTGAGGATGGTCTGCGGCTGCTGTATGAATGAGATGGGGTCGAATTCGGCCCCAGCCCTTCCTGCCCCGAAAGACCCCACTCCGTCCATTTTCACCCCCTTCTGCTGAGATTCAGGTGGAGGGATCGAGATGGAGAACACACTCGCGCGCTCACGCACACACACACTGGCACGCACATGAATCCAACCTCCCTCCCGTCTGTTGCGACATTCTCAACAGCACCACCTACAGGCAGCAGCGTGCTCCTTCACTAGAATGACGTTTTTTTTTGGGACAAAAACATTGATTCTGGACTTGTGATGTACTGTGTTGTGGTTGAAGGTTTGTGGACACCTGACCATTACAACCACATTTGCTCACTGACCATCGCATTCCAGATTTATTCCCCCTTTGTTGTTATAATACAGGGATTTGTGTTCATTCAGCAACAAGAGCATTACTGTGACCAGGTGAGATCAGGTCAAATTGTCTCTATCCATCCGTCTAGGAATCTCTGTAGTCCAACTAGGGGCCACTGTATTTGTACTGTACTCTATGGTAAGACCTCCGGTCAACACTCACACACATTCATTGTTCAAACTACGGGCAATTTGGGAACAGCAATTAGCCTAATCTGCATGTTTTTGGGAGGAAACTGGAGTACCTGAAAGAAACCCACAAAGCACGGGGAGAACATGCACACTCAATTCACACAAAACCCGGAGTTGGGAATCGAACACCGGCTCTGGAGGTGCGGGGCGACATTGCTAACCACTACGCCACTGTCCAGTCAGCTGGTGGTCTAGAGAATTCCTCCAAAGGTGGAGGTTCACGTCTTGTTGGAGCTGTTTGGGGAAGCACCAAATATGGGTGTGATGTTCAGGTCACACCCATATTTATTTATTACACATATATTGTGTGATGTTCAGGTGTCCAAAATAATAATAATTATGAACTTTTTATTGCCAATATAAGATAGGAACTTTATTATGTACACCCATCCCATTTTGTCCATTTTGTGAGGTAAATCTAGTACACAGATTACATTTATAGGCAATGAAAATGCAATCCCGGGCTAATCAGCTACTGGTGTTAAACATCATCATGTGCTCACCCACATAGACATAGAAACTGTCAAATTTCACATCAAGAAGTAACCAGAACGTTTCTAGTGTGCACCAGATAATTAGCGGTTTTTAATTTCTATTATTATTATTATTATTATTATTATTATTATTATTATTAACATTTTCTTTATTTAAAAAAAAACATCCTTTTATGGGCTCTGTAGCTACTGGCTATCAAAACCATTCACCACCAAACAGTGTGTGCGAAGTGGTAAGCCATCTTCCAGCCTCCTTTTTAGTTTGACCAAATTGATCAGTAAATGTTTTAGGTATTTTAACTGTTGACTTATTTTCTTCTACAAGATATGATAGAATTCATAAAGGCAAGAATTTAATATTTAAGCAATGTTACATGTGAGAGGGAGTGCTGTTGTGCTGGTTATCAAGGCATCACAGCTGTGCTGACATCTAGGACAACAGCAGGACCTCAACAATACAGCACAACCACTATAAGACATTTCACAATTTTTCAAAACATTTGATATTAATCAATAATATTAACTGACAACATAATTCATTATAACTGATTCATCATAATTGATATCAGTCACTCTCATTGTCTATACCACTTTATCCTATAGTCAGGGTCGGATATTCTGGATGGGGTGCCAATCCATCGCAGGGCACACACACATACACATTCACACACTATGGGCAAATTGGGACCAGCAATTAGCCAAACACCAATTAGTATAATCTGCGACCCGCTTGCTGACCACTACGCCAACATGCCGCCCTGATGTCAAATGCTGCTTTTTAAATCAATGCATTATTTGATTCCTCTGATAATTACACCCTTATTATGTAGCATTATTATCAGTAGATGAGAAACTGTTTCCAGAATTTTTCTGAATCTGCACTGAAGAGATTTTAGAATACTTCACTGTTTGGTTGTGAATAAACCAATCAAAGCCGCTCCAATCAACATCAGGCTTTTAGTCAGAAAATAATGCTGATGTTAGGTTTAATAGAAACAGCAAAAGGGGACTGGATCTGGAACGAAATGTTCAACAAGGACATGAGTGTCACGGTCAGGTGTCTACAAACATTCACCCTTGAAGTACACCTTAACTGCTCTTAAATATTTCAGGGGGTTGAAAACCAAAACCTCCTCTAGTTAGTCCTCTCTATAGGTATATGGTAGGTGTACTTAATAAAATGGCCAATACAAGCAAGGTATCTCACCACGCCTCATACTCATAATTGTATTATCTACACAATCAATTGCAGCTGGCCTTTATAAAAATTAGATTCTGTGATGCTCTAAGTATAATGCAAACTGTTACCCTGGACAAGCTGTAGTAATTATATTTTATTTAGATTCATCAGCATCATTACTCTTTTTTTTCTTTAACACTGCATACGCAAACTAACCAGCAGTTTTTGAAAAAACCAGCAGTTTTTGAAAAAGAATCACGGTACATTATGAAAAATATGTACGATCCCATATGAGGTGAGACAAAGGACAGTTCATCGTATAACGTGTTCTGTACGACACACTACACACAGTAAGCTGCAAGTATCACAACCAAAGTCTAAAGGGGTGAAGGAAGGTAAAGTAAGGTCTGTTTTATTTTCCTCTGTGACGTGATTTGGCTTGGGCTTTTCAATCACAAGAGCCGTCTTTCCAGCCGTCTCGCCACCTCTCGTCCACTCTGCTGCAGTCGAACTCTGGCTTCCCTAACCGGACATTGATGCCATTATGGAGATGACAAAGCCATTGTGACAGATGGTGGCGGCTGCTGGTGTCTGGCTGGTTTGTTTTCAATCTGAGATTAAAGAGATTTTTAAACATTTAAACATAAAAATTATGCATTTAAATTAAAAAAAGCAAACAAATAGCGTCACATGTAGGCTTCATAAGTGTCTACGTTGGGTTTAATCATATTATATTAATACTATATTACTTGTAGTACTGCAGTCTGTACTTGTACAACTTTCTATACTTTTTTTCCATATCATCTGTGAACTGACTGAATTGTGTTATAATCATCTAAGAAACAATAAATATATAAGATCCATCATTATTTGTGTAATGCAGTGTTATATGAGTATAATATTCAAAACTGCTAAAATAACTTTTGTGTCCATAGTTGTTATTTCAGTAAGGATTTTTTTTTATTAGTTTGCTCAGGTCTTGCTCACTGATCTTAAAGAACTAAACATTTAAAAATCTGAGACCATCTGAGACTAATGAAATTTACAATTTCAGGTGTGCAAATTCTGTAATGAATGAGTAATAAAAAGAGTGATAAAGAGCTGGAAATAGAAATCTTAATATATTTGTCTAATTCTTTCTTTACCACACTTTTCTAGACATGCTTTCAAAACAACTCAATAATATAATAATTCTCAGAAGAAAAAAAACTTTAACATCTATAGAGGGAAATTAGAAATTATAATTCTAATGCAATATTTCAGGAAATAAGTTTTATAAAAAATAAGTTTTACAAAACAGCACAAGCACTACAGTACATTTGACAAATTAAAAAAAAGAATATTATTTCAATGGGTATATTATTTTAATTATAGCTATTTTATTATTTTACCATGTTATATTATTATATTATTATTTTTGTTATAATATTCTTTAGGGGAATCTATGTACTGCCTTTCTCTTTTAAAGAGGCCTCCAGTCTATCTAAAGATTATGCAAAGTACCCTTGGGATCCCCTGTTTCCAAGTCTGTGGTCATCACTTTCAATTATCTAATACGTGGTTCTGGAATTTTCCGCTCCTCTAATTGTCCTACCCCGTACTGTTAATTAACTGACGTATCAGGAGTGTTGATTAAATGGAAAACACCCAGCAGTGTAGTGTGGAGTAAAGGTACACAACCAACACTGGTCCTGGAAGCTGTAATGACTTAGTAATTAAGGCACTGGAAGTTCAAATCCCAGCATCACCATAAAGCACTGATCGACACCGTGTAACGATACACACCTGGATCGTAGATCCTCGGCACATTCTTCGCATGGAAAGAATTTTGAAAACAGGTTGATAAATTGAGTCATGTCCTGTTTTTGTGTTTTGGTGGGAGTATCAGGGTAATACGCTGCCATAGTGTGAAGAACGGACCAAGAACTTCTTCCCAGTTCCTGTCTATCCAGGGGACACTCCACAGGTTTCTCGTTCTCCTCAGGTACCTGTGTCTCCTGGTGGGTCAGAGAAATCATTTCAGCCTTTATTTGTCACATATATATCACTGCACTGTGAAATTCTTTATTTAATCAGAACTGGACTCAACTGACTGGACTGGATTTGTTTCCTTCACACCTGTGTTACTCACCACACTGCAAATGACGGACATGACACGTATGACGCATATTTCTAATTCTTATTTACATTCTATCTTTGCATTTTAAAACACGGACAATACCACAACTGCCGTCAAACACACACACACACACACACACACACACACACACACACACACACACACACACACACACACACCATCTCATTTCACACTCCATGATTCACTCATCCTGTTGCTATTAGACCTACATACCATATCTAATATCCTTTTTATTTTGCACATTCTATAGAATATATACTTTTTACATTTTTTACATTATACTTTTTATATACTTCTATTTGATATTTTATTTTATTGTAATTGTACATTTGCTAAATACAAGTGCCCTTTTTATGTAGTGTCTGTAACTTTTTTGAATTCAAATCTTTCAATGATCTTAATCGTCATCCAGATGAAAATTGGATGATTTATATTTCACATGAAAGGACATAAACTTGAAAAAATTTATTGTTCTAAAAATGCTAAATTGTTAAGATATTGCAACATGAAATTGACATGGTTACGGACACTACAGATTTATTGCTTTTTAAGCTTTTACCCAAATCCATCTCTTTAATTTAAGCAAAAATTTTTACAGGTCATATACTGTACTTATATAAGCTTACACCAATATAAGTATCAATACTCGCAAAAAAAAATACAGTATACAGTAATATACAGTATACCGCTGAATAATGGCCACACATTTTTGGGGGCACATCTCTCTAAAACGGCTGAAGTTAGCAACTTGACATTTTTAAGGAAGCGAGATTGGACATAATAATCCATGTTGCATAAACTTCAGAAGTAGCTTCCTCGGCACACACATTTTCTGTATTATTATGTATAACATAATAATAAATAAATAAAAATAAAATGTGACAAATAAAATTTGAATTCTGAATTTTCTTCTTCGCATATCTCAGGTTTGTTAGTAGGTCAGAGGGGTCAGGGGTCAGAGTGCAGTCAGGGTAAAGGGCCCTGCTCAAGGGCCCAACAGCCGCAACCTGGCAAAGCTGGGGCTCGAACCATTGACCTTCTGATCAGTAACACAGATACTCCACTGCCCTACAGCTTCTACAAACAGTTCAGAGACACTGATCACACTTCATCTATATAACCTGGGCTTGTGATTATGTTGACCACTTTGATTTGACGTTATAAGGACTTAGATTCCCACTACAGCCTTTTAATCACATGTCAAGGTGGACAGTTAAGGTGAGATCTGCAAACCTGTCCTGTGACTGAAGACGCCTGTTTCTTCTGAGTCTTCATCCACGTTTTAAAGTCTGAACACGCTCTGCAAGGTTTCTCTTTGCTTCCTCCGATGGCTCCCTGGTCCTTTGCCGGTTTTTCCTCAGACATCTTTGCAGCTGCAGGTAAACTGAAGCCCTCCATGACAGAGGAGTGTGGCGATGACGGTGCCGCCATGTTTATCGTCCCCTACATACTGTAGATATGTATCATAATATTGGTTCAAGTCTTTCTTATCTTAGTTCAAAACGTATCACCTGGTAATCCTTCTACTATAAATGATTAAAATACTTCCTTCAAAAAAATTACTAAATGAAAAACATTTAGCTGAGTCATTCTTCATTCTGAATCGAATGATATCTGTTACACCGGAACTACAAAAAAAAAACCCAGGACGCGGTTTGCACCCGGACGGTTTTGTCCGCTGCACCAACAACCAGTCTGTCTTTTCGGATGGCGGTGACGTCATCACCTGGTCATGCTGCAGACTTGTACGAAACAGTTGTTTTTACATCATTTTACAGCCAGTGCGTGAGTGTTCGTCATACAAGCATTAACTTATATATATATTTACATAATTTTTAATGCGTAATATATAATAATGAATGTTCTTTTATTCATTGTTTGGTTGCTAAGGTGGTTCATGAGTTGCTAAAAAAAAAGGAGCCCTACTTGCTAGTTTTGCTAGTTAGCCAGACATGAGACTGATTATGGCTGTAAAAACAACCCGGTTATGATTATTTTCACAGGTTTCCCGTGTGTGAAGCCCTCGTAACTGTGGGAGGATGGGTATCCTGGAGAAGATAGCCGAGATTGAGCGAGAAATCGCTCGAACTCAGAAAAATAAAGGTAGAGATCTGTATTAGCTTTACTCTCTCTCACTCTCTCTCTCTCTGCCCCCATACACACACACACACACACACCAGGTTCATTATAAACTCAGCATGGTGTGTCAAAGTGACTGATGTGATAACTAGGTTTGTATTTAAGAGTTAAAAATATAAGTAGAGATGAAAAAAAGAGTTGAAATACTGTAATACTGCTCCTGGCTTTATAAACACTCCAGGCTTAATATATCTGGTGTATTTAGGTGCCAAGATTTTGATTGTCAGGTTGATAGTTTGCTCAATATTTTGCCACACATATAAAACTGCACATCAAGGTTATACTGCAATTAACTTCATTTTACTTAATAGTTCTTTTTTTTAATTTTATTTTAACTTTGATTTATTTATATGTTTATTATATATTTGTTTGCTCTTAGCATTGCAATAGGAGCGTCTGGTCAGTTCTCACATTCTCACCCTGTATATACAAGGGTCATATATACAGTGTGTAATCACATCTACAACATGTCTCTGTGTGTGTTACTGTTTCTGCTGCTGCTGGATACCTGGAATTTCCTTCAGGATCGATAAAGTATTTTAAGTAGAACCTCGCCCTCCCATTTGCCACCATAACAGTGATGCACTTTCTCTCACAACCAGCATTAACCTGTTCATCAATCTGATCTACAGTAGCGCTTCTATTGGATCAGACTACATGGTCCAGCCTTCACTCCCCATGTGCGTCAGTGAACCTGGGTCACCCATGATCTTGTTTCTGGTTGACAGTTTTTTCCACCCTTGGATCACTTTTGGTATGTCCTGACCACTGTAGCCCACAAGACCTGCAGTTTTGGAGTTGTTCTGACCCAGGAAGGACTAAGGAAGGAAGACATGCACATGGGGAGTGAAGCCTGACCCTTGTAATCTGATAGAAGCGTCAGTGTAGATAAGATTGATGAAAAGGTTAATGCTGATTATGATGGAAAGGAGTCAGAACACACAGTGGATCACTGTTATGGTGGCAAAAGTGAGGAACCACTGTGACAGAACCACCTGCACAAACCACACAAACATACTTTTGTCTGCACATACATACTTACAGCATTGTTTCAGTATTTTCCCAAGTCGTTTGCACAGTACTGTAAGTAAAACAGCCGTTAGGTTTTACTGAGTGAGCTGGAGAGTGCGAACGTTCTGCTGGTAACTTTGTCACACTTTTATTTTTAAGCAAAACCCAGGAGCGTACATTAGGTTTGAAGGTCTGAAAACTGGTTTCTTATGTAATATGTTGCTTTCTTTACAGGCATGAAAATGCACACATGCAGAATAAACGCACAGAACAACATTTATACTAAAGATAATATGGTGCCTAAGACTTTTGCACAGTACTGTAAAAATATTGATGGAAACGTTTTGAATAGTTGAGTTGTGATCTCACCACGTGATCCTAATCGAACGTGTTTGCAGCAACTGAGTACCATCTTGGATTGCTAAAAGCCAAGCTCGCCAAGTACAGAGCCCAGCTCCTGGAGCCTTCGAAATCATCCGGAGCCAAAGGTGAAGGCTTTGATGTTATGAAATCAGGTGATGCCAGGGTGGCTCTAATTGGATTTCCATCCGTTGGCAAGGTAACGTTAATAGCATCATTGCAGAAAGCTGCCTGCAAACAGTTTGATATGCAGCCTTGTCTAAACGTTTTTATTTTTTTATTTTATTTTTTTTACAGTCTACTTTTCTGAGCTTAATGACAGCAACGGAAAGTGAAGCAGCTTCATACGAGTTCACTACACTGACCTGCATCCCAGGTGTTATTGAGGTAAGTATTATTATTTCTTTGCTTCCAAAACATTAACTGGGTTTTTAATATATATATATATATACACACACACACACGAGACACGTCCAGGTCAGACAAAGGCGGCTGACAAAAGAGTATTGTGAATGAAGCTGTTAAAGCAAATGCTTTTAAAGGAGGCCGTTCTTCTGTGAATGATGGCCAACGTGGAGCCCACTGCATTCGTTCCTGTCAACATTCAGAAAGTAGAAACAGTTAACTTTAACAGAAACTGTACACACACTCATTCATCAACACAACTTGCACATTATAGGAACTCTACTGGTAGTTATCGCCACGTCCCCCATACAGTCCTGACCTCGCTCCAAGTCATTTCCACAAGGAGTTCCTGGGAGGCCGGCGTTTCAGACATGAATAAGACAGACAGTCCGATCGTGGCTCCGGCGTACTGAGAAAACTTTCTACCTTGATGGTATCCAAGCACTAGTGAAACACTAAGTGCATTAGTGCATCAGGGGATATAGAGAAATAAAGGGAGTTTTTACCCTCAGAACTGTTGCAATCAAAAGTTCTGGTTTTGACTTGAACACACCTTGTAAAACAGTAGTCAATTTTTTTAACTCTAATATTTCATGACTTCTTCCACCAGTATAAAGGTGCCAACATACAGTTGCTGGATTTGCCTGGAATCATTGAAGGAGCAGCTCAAGGTGTGTGATTTTTAAAGTCTGATATTTGGTTTATTTATATACATGTCTTCTTTGGTTTTTATACATTACCGTTTTAAACGTTTTTATAGGAAAGGGTAGAGGCAGACAGGTGATTGCTGTAGCCAGGACCGCGGATGTGGTGATCATGATGCTGGACGCAACCAAAGGTGATGTGCAAAGGTAAGTGGTCTGATCCATGAGCTATAAAATCAGCTTAAACTTTTAGATCTTCCTTCCATATATATATATATATACACAGTGTATAGGATTATTATTTTTTCCTTCTTTCAGGGAACTTCTGGAAAAAGAGCTGGAATCTGTTGGCATTAGACTCAATCGGTGCAAACCCAATATTTACTTTAAGGTGTGTTTATGTATAATCACATGAACATTTAATGTGTTGTAAGTAAACGTTTACCTGTCTGATGAAAAGTATACTAATTATTCCTTTTTTCTCTCTTTTTAGCCTAAGAAAGGTGGAGGTCTGTCCTTCAATTCGACAGTTCCTCTTACACAGTGCTCTGAGAAGCTCGTGCAGCTCATTCTTCATGAGTACAGTATCCTTTACAGAGGTGGACGGTAACTGAGAACATGTACTTCGTTACTGTACGCGAGTAGATTTTTTACCTATCTGTACTTTACTTTACACTTTGAGTAGTTTTATTATAGGAGACTTTACTTGGTTTTTTATTTTTTTTATTTTTATTTTTTAACTTAATGCTTAAAAGTGCAGTGAATATCTGTGCTTTTACTTAACTACATTTCTGTATCATAGGTAAGTAGTATTTGAAGCGAAATATCACCACCTGCTGGCTATTACGTGCATAACCAATCCATGGAGACTCCTAATAGTGTAACAGATCAGAAGTTGAAATCAGAAGCTGAACAGCTGTGAAAATAGCACATTCACAATCAAGAGAGAGAGAGAGAGGGTTTTTTACTGTGAGATAATTGAAGCCATGTTGTTTTAATAATAAAGTAAATTTGAAGAGTCGGTACTTTTGTGCTTTTACTCAAGCAGGCATGTAAATGGATGACTTCTACTTTTACTTGAGCACTGTCTGCTATAGGGAATCTCTACTTTTACTCAAGGTTTTTGCCCATGTCTGCTCCTTTATCTGCTTTGTCCTTACTGGACTTCCCTCATCACGTACTGTACGTGTGTGAAACGGATATACTGTATTCCCTTAATCTGGTTTCTTAGAAATCTTCAATGCTGAAGTTCTGTTTAGAGAAGACTGTACACCCGATGAATTCATTGACGTTCTTGTGGGCAACAGAGTCTACATGCCTTGTTTATATGCGAGTATCTCTCTCACACATGCACACACTCACACACTTTGTAAGATTAGTGTTTTTTAGGAATCATTAACGCTACAGTATATAGAAGATAACTTTAAGGAGAAAAGCTTTGAAAATAGAATTTACTTGTCATGTCCCTAAAATTCTGACAGGTGTACAACAAAGTGGACCAGATTTCAATAGAGGAAGTAGACCGCCTCGCTCGTCAACCCAACAGCGTGGTGATCAGCTGTGGCATGAAACTGAATCTAGACTACCTCCTGGAGCAGCTGTGGGAATACCTGGCTCTGATCTGCCTCTACACCAAGAAGAGAGGAGGTAAGATTTGTAAAGCGCTCTCGGGTCACAGATAGACGTCATCTTTTACACCATACACAAAAGTAACAGTAGTAGTAATTGTGTGTCTGGGTTTTTTTTTTTGGTATTCATGATCTATTCAGAGTATCACTTTTTCCCCTCATAAGGTACTTTTCAGGACTGTATTTTTACTTCGAAATGTGTATGAGGATTTACAAAGACTGGTGTGAAAAGCGAAAAACATCCGGTATGCGGCAGTCCTGTGGGCGAAAATGCCTTGTTGATGCTAGAGGTCAGAGGAGAATGGGTCAACTGATTCAAGCTGATAGAAGAGCAACTTTGACTGAAATAACACCTCGTTACAACCGAGGTATGCAGCAAAGCATTTGTGAATCCACAACATGCACAA
>JAAGKR010000034.1:0-51527 GCA_011419295.1 Clarias macrocephalus | reverse complement strand
GAATTTACTTGTCATGTCCCTAAAATTCTGACAGGTGTACAACAAAGTGGACCAGATTTCAATAGAGGAAGTAGACCGCCTCGCTCGTCAACCCAACAGCGTGGTGATCAGCTGTGGCATGAAACTGAATCTAGACTACCTCCTAGAGCAGCTGTGGGAATACCTGGCTCTGATCTGCCTCTACACCAAGAAGAGAGGAGGTAAGATTTGTAAAGCGCTCTCGGGTCACAGATAGACGTCATCTTTTACACCATACACAAAAGTAACAGTAGTAGTAATTGTGTGTCTGGGGTTTTTTTTTTTTTTTTTTTTTTTGGTATTCATGATCTATTCAGAGTATCACTTTTTCCCCTCATAAGGTACTTTTCAGGACTGTATTTTTACTTCGAAATGTGTATGACGACCAGAATTACTGCAGAATGTGTTACTGTTCACTGTTCATCTTCTTTTCAGTGCTGTCAGGTATATTTCTTCCTTAAATATTTAACGAGCCATAGTCACTAGTGCTGTGTAATTTAATCAGTTATGCAATTCAATCAATTTTTTGTTTTAATTCTTTAATTCAGAATTCATTCACCATTTTAAAAATATTTAGCGGAACTTTCAAATGTTACATCACTTATAATTTTTTTATCATTTATCTAGTACAAAGTCACGGGGGGGCTTGGAGTCTTTCCAAGGAGACTTTGGGCACAAAATGGGGTTCACCATGGACACGGTTCCAATCAATTGTAGGGCGCACATTTCTCATTAATGCAATTATCTAATCAACCAATCACATGGCAGTTGCTTCAGTGCATTTAGGGGTGTGGTCCTGGTCAAGACAATCTCCTGAACTCCAAACTGAATGTCAGAATGGGAAAGAAAGGTGATTTAAGCAATTTTGAGTGTGGCATGGTTGTTGGGGCGAGACGGGCCGGTCTGAGTATTACACAATCTGCTCAGTTACTGGGATTTTCAGACACAACCATTTCTAGGATTTACAAAGACTGGTGTGAAAAGCGAAAAACATCCGGTATGCGGCAGTCCTGTGGGCGAAAATGCCTTGTTGATGCTAGAGGTCAGAGGAGAATGGGTCGACTGATTCAAGCTGATAGAAGAGCAACTTTGACTGAAATAACACCTCGTTACAACCGAGGTATGCAGCAAAGCATTTGTGAATCCACAACATGCACAACCTTGATGCACAACCTATAACAGCAGAAGAACCCACCGGGTACCACTCATCTCCACTACAAATAGGAAAAAGAGGCTACAATTTGCACGAGCTCACCAAAATTGGACAGTTGAAGACTGGAAAAATGTTGCCTGGTCTGATGAGTCTTGATTTTTGTTGAGACATTCAAATGTTAGAGGCAGAATTTGGCGTAAACAGAATGAGAACATGGATCCATCATGCCTTGTTACCACTGTGCAGGCTGGTGGTGGTGTAATGGTGTAGGGGATCTTTTCTTGGCACACTTTAGGCCCCTTACTGCCAATTGGGCATCGTTTAAATGCCACGGCCTACCTGAGTATTGTTTCTGACCATGTCCATCCCTTTATGACCACCATGTACCCATCCTCTGATGGCTACTTCCAGCAGGATAATGCACCATGTCACAAAGCTCGAATCATTTCAAATTGCTTTCTTGAACATGACAATGAGGTCACTGTACTAAAATGGCCCCCACAGTCACCAGATCTCAACCCAATAGAGCATCTTTGGGATGTGGTGGAACGGGAGCTTCGTGCCCTGGATGTGCATCCCACAAATCTCCATCAACTGCAAGATACTATCCTATCAATATGGGCCAACATTTCTAAAGAATGCTTTCAGCACCTTGTTGAATCAATGCCACGTAGAATTAAGGCAGTTCTGAAGGCGAAAAGGGGTCAAACACCGTATTAGTATGGTGTTCCTAATAATCCTTTAGGTGAGTGTATAAAAATGACCAATTGGTAAGAAATATTACACAATTCCAATGGAAAATGCGAACCACTTCTGCATTTGGCAAGAGTATTGGTAGATGTTTGACTCTGTAAAGTTTGCTAAGTCTGGTTCCTCTCAAGGTTTCTTCCTATTACCATCTCAGGGAGTTTTTTCTTGCCACTGTCACCGTCGTCCTAGGCTTGCTCATCAGGGACAGTCATCATTCTGATCATAGACGTTCACATTTCATACAAACTTATATAATTCTTTTGATTGTGTAAAGCTGCTTTGCAACAATGTAAATTGTTAAAAGCGCTATACAAATAAAATTGAATTGAATTGAAAGCTTGAGAAATGATCTGCTGTATTTGTTTCCTTTGTTCTCAAATAGAGCGGCCGGACTTTGGTGACCCTATCATCATGAGAAGAGGTGCATCAGTAGAACATGTGGTATGACTTTTTATTATTATTATTATTATATTTATTTTAAACATGTGTATATACACTTTAATATGAACACCTCTACCTCTGGACATCCATGAAGTTATCCAGCTAATCATGTAGCAGCAGCAGAGTTGATGAAAACATACAGATTTAAGAGTTAATTTAACGGGTTAAGAGCTTCATTTATCAGAATAGTCTGACTTTAATCAGATAGTCAGTGCCCACTGAAGCCTCAGAAGCCATTTTTTCCCTGCTCATTTGCCATTTGTTCCATTAATTATGAGCCCCTCAAAATGTGGGTATGTGAGTGAAAATGGCAGTAATTTCTAAATGGTCAATGCCACACTTTTGTCAAGCCCTTTGAATTAAAGCTGAAACTTACATCTTGAGTCTTACATTTTAAATTAATTCTGGTGGTGTCAGAAAATTTGTCTTTGTTCCAAAATTTATAGACCTGATTGTAAATATGTGTGAATTTGCCTTATGATCTCAATCATTTAAGTGTGGGGGGAAAAAAAATTAAGATACTTTTTATACAGCACTATATACTGAATGTCTCTCCATTTTTATATAAAAATATTTTGGGTTAAATAAAAGCTTTACAATCAATGTTTGAAATTGCATGAAAAACAAAAGTTAGAATTTGAATTTCAGATTTGAATCACTTTATTGTACCGAACCAAATGATTTGAATCACCAAAACGAATCACATGACTGCATTAAACTCAGAACATTTAGTTTCTAACATCGTAAATCACTAACATGTAATTGTATATAAGTTTATTACAAAATGGTAATAAATATTATGCTTATCATGCTTAAATAGTAATGATTTTTAACATTTATCCTTGATTATGTTAAATCTGCCACGTGACATTAATATTAAAAAAAAAGGCAGCAAGGTGTAAATACTTTTTCACAGCACTGTATGGATGTTTCTTGTAAACTGGACAGTAAGAGTATATACACATCTCCTCCTCCAAAATTGTAACGTTTTTTTTTAATTTTTTTTATCAGTTCTGAGTATTTAGAAGATAACGGATTGTAAGACGAAATAATTAATTTTGATAGAAACTGTTTTACATTGAAGTAAAATATTATATTATAATCTCAAATCATGCCTAGAAAGAATACCTTGTATTTTTTTCTTCTTAAACAGTGACAGTATTTAACACGGCCTGTTTTTTTCCCTGTTCTTCACAGTGCCACAGGATCCACAGAACATTAGCCAGCCAGTTTAAGTACGCACTTGTCTGGGTAAGTTCGTTCTTCAGCAGCGTAGTGCTTTAATTCATGCTTGTGGTGCTCAGTTTACAAAACGCTCTGGTGTTTTTTGCGCTCTGCAGGGAACGAGCACGAAGTACAGCCCGCAGCGAGTAGGACTGACACACATCATGGAACACGAGGATGTAATCCAGATCGTGAAGAAATAATAAATCTCACGTCTTCAATCATAGGATCATGGTATAATTAGAAAAGATTAAATTTTTACCCTGTAAACAAGTGCTTCATGCATTTACTTTAACCAAATGTCATTAAAAAGAGACATTCTTTATTGAGCAGTGTGTTAAACAAAACAAGGATGGATCAAAAATATACACAGAACATGCAGGAAATAAACAGACAGAGTTTTATGATAAAATGTACACATCAAATATTGACTGAGTTTTGAGGTTTAGCTATTCATAAATTATTAATACTTTGCTGACTTTCCTGTAGTAGCTTTAAGAGTGAGACCTGGCGTTGGCATAGAGTGAGAGGATTATTGTTTTTAATCTTAAGACATCTAAGATTAAGACATCTTCTTGAAGACTGAAGGTGAACAGGTCGTGTCTCCGCTGGTGTTTTATCTTTTTCTTTAAACTGAAAACTCTATAATACTGTTGACTGTGGAAAGGGGAATTTCAGGATTCCACTCTGTTTGTTTCTTGTAAAGTTCACCTTCAGATTGAACAATAATCCAGAATTTTCACTTCTTGTCGTATTTGAAGATTAGGAAATTAAACTCAGTCCTAAACTCATAATAATGGCAAAGATACCATAAAACTGTTGCTGTCTATTTACTTCTTTCATGTCTGTGTAGAACCCGTATACATCAAAGCCAGACATGTTTCAGAATTTCTGTCTTCAACGTATATTTGCAATACAGAAAAACCGACTCAAGTCAAACTGGGACTTTTGATTGTGCAGAATAACAGAATACAATTATGAGGTGACTTTGGTTTCCTTCCACATTCCCTATACATGCAGATTAGGCTAACTGGCATGTCCAAATTGTCAGCGTATTGTGCGTGCTTGAGTGCCCTGCAACTGATTGTACCCCACCTCGTTGTGCCCCGAGTTCCATGAGAGGTCCTCCAGAGCCACCACGGCCGAGATAGTCATTGACAGACGTGCAGCCACGTCTGTCAATGCAGCGATGTTTTACTGCTGCTAAATCTCATCACCGCTCTGCGCTTGAAGTCGTCTGTAAATGTCAATCGGTATTTCATTGTTTTATTACTTCATTCACGTGAAATTTCATCACAAGTCCTGGTTTGACTTGAAGGTCCTGGTTATATTTGGCAGCAGGTTGATATTTTGTACTGCTTACAAACCAGTACTCCTGTCAAGTAAAAACAAAAATATGAATCAAAAATGAAAGTGCGTGACTTGTCAGTAACGGAAATGAGAACGCTCATTGTCTTTGATAAATAAAATATTAACAAGACATTTTGTGCTTAATGTGTTTGAAAAAATGTGAGTGAAGCTTGTGGAATTATTAATGGCCTGAGGCATTAATGTGGTTTTACTCTGGGTAATGTGATGAAACATTTCTTATACAATCCTCTTCTCCGTAACAATATGATTTTAGGAAATTTATAAACCATTTAACATTTAATGTCCATTAGAAAGCAGTACAGACCAAAAGTTTGGACACACCTTTTCATTCAAAGAGTTTTCTTTATTTTCATGACTATAAAAATTGTAGATTCACACTGAAGGCATCAAAACTATGAATTAACACACGTGGAATTATATACATAACAAAAAAATGTGAAACAACTGAAAGTGTCATATTCTAGGTTCTTCAAAGTAGCCACCTTTTGCTTTGATTACTGATTTGCACATTCTTGGCAATCTCTCGATGAGCTTCAAGAGGTAGTCACCTGAAATGATCTTCAAACAGTCTTGAAGGAATTCCCAGAAATGCTTAGGACTTGTTGGCCGCTTTGCCTTCACTCTGCGGTCCAGCTAACCCCAAACCATCTCGATTGGGTTCAGGTCCGGTGACTGTGGAGGCCAGGTCATCTGGCGCAGCACCCCATCACTCTCCTTCTTGGTCAAATAGCCCTTACACAGCCTGGAGGTGTGTTTGGGGTCATCATTGTCCTGTTGAAAAATAAATGATGGTCCAACTAAACGCAAACCGGATGGAATAGCATGCCGCTGCAAGATGCTGTGGTAGCCATGCTGGTTCAGTATGCCTTCAATTTTGAATAAATCCCCACCAGTGTCACCAGCAAAGCACCATCACACCTCCTCCTCCATGCTTCACGGTGGGAACCAGGGATGTAGAGTCCATCCATTCACCTTTTCTGTGTCGCACAAAGACACGGTGGTTGGAACCAAAGATCTCAAATTTGGACTCATCAGACCAAAGCACAGATTTCCACTGGTCTAATGTCCATTCCTTGTATTCTTTATCCCAAACAAGTCTCTTCTGCTTGTTGTCTGTCCTTAGCAGTGGTTTCCTAGCAGATATTCTACCATGAAGGCCTGATTCACACAGTCTCCTCTTAACAGTTGTTCTAGAGACGTGTCTGTTGCTAGAACTCTGTGTGGCATTGACCTGCTCTCTGATCTGAGCTGCTGTTAACCTGCGATTTCTGAGGCTGGTTACTCGGATGAACTTATCCTCCCCGCAGCAAAGGTGACTCTTGGTCTTCCTTTTCTGGGGCAGTCCGCATGTGAGCCAGTTTCTTTGTAGCGCTTGATGGTTTTTGTGACTGCACTTGGGGACACTTTCAACGTTTTCCCAATTTTTCGGACTGACTCACCTTCATTTCTTAAAGTAATGATGGCCACTCGTTTTTCTTTACGTAGCTGCTTAGTCTATTCAGTAGGACTATCAGCTGTGTATCCACCTGACTTCTGCACAACACAACTGATGGTCCCAAACCCATTTATACAGCAAGAAATCCCACTTAATAAACCTGACAGGGCACACCTGTGAAGTGAAAACCATTTCAGGTGACTACCTCTTGAAGCTCATCAAGAGAATGCCAAGAGTGTGTAACGCAGTAATCAAAGCAAAATGTGCCTACTTTGAAGAACCCAGAATATTACATATTTTCAGTTGTTTCACACTTTTTGTTATGTATATAATTCCACATGAGTTAATTCATAGTTTTGATGCCTTCAGTGTGAATCTACAAATTTCATAGTCATGAAAATAAAGAAAACTCTTTGAATGAGAAGGTGTGTCCAAACATTTGGTCTATACTGTGTGCTTGTGTGCGTATATCCATTTAACATTTAATGTGCATTAGAAAGCTACAAAGAAGGAACACATTACCAGTCTGGTATGCTGTTATAGAAAATGTGTTGAAACGTCACTATTGAAAACAACACCAGTGTTTGTCTTCCACATGTTTCACTGACTGTATTCTTCAATTAATTCAGATTCCTGCTTTACATCATTTTTTATTTTCTTAATGATGTGTGTAGCGGTGAAATGTCTCCTGAAAATCTATAGAAATTACAAGTGTTCAGACACTTTAACTTTCATTTGGACTTTAATGATGCTGTTTGTCTCCTGTAGGCATTAATGTGCTTAATTGTGCACTTACAAGATGCCAACTGTTACCTTCCCTTTATTCATCTGAAAACCTAGAGCCGCTGCTTCTATTCATTAGTGAAAACTAGCATAATAGACGTCATTAAATATGCATGGGGAGGCACTCGAGGCGTACAACACGACGAGCAAGTGCGGCCTGGGGAAAATATCAAAACTCTTAAGCAGGACCACCCTGGGCCTTTAGTCTCTCCTGTGAAATAAATAAGGATAAGCAGAATGGAGAGAGCTTGTTTTGGAATTACTTGAGCCGCGGCGCTGTCATCCTGTTCAGTGCAGTGAAGGTGAGTGAGTTTGATGCTACTGAGATAAACTACAGGTCTGCATATTTAATGCTCAAACCATATGGCACAATGTGACAGGTGTGGTGCACATGTAGCTTGTACTCAAGTAAAATTTGGTAGCAAAAATTTTGAATAAACACTGGTGAGGTGTAAGGTGGTTTCACAATTTCTAGAAATTTCATAATTTTTAGAAAACTTTAATTACAGCAATATCATTTGCAATTAAAAAAAAATCTTTCATACGGATCTTTGATATGATGTATTCCTCTTTTTCTCCATTGTATCTAGCAGTGGATGATGGAAATCATCCATATATTAAACATTGTCTACGTTGAAATCTGGCATTTTTGGGAAACGAAATAAGTTTTGTATGGTTTCTCAGACATAAAGCAAAATATCTATCTATCTATCTATCTATCTATCTATCTATCTATCTATCTATATATATAGATAAATATATATGTGTGTGTGTGTGATTGGTGACTTGTTGACTTGTTCTACGTTCAAGAGTGAAACTTGTCATCTGATCAGAATTATTATTATTCATTATTTAATATAAATGTATACAATTAGACTAAGACATGTGTAGCACTTCCCAATTTAGTAAACATGGTTCTACCTTTAAAAAGTTGATGGTTTATCAGCCATGTGGAGCTGCATGTAACACACAGTACATGTTGATTTTATTATTTATTGTTTGTTATTACTGCTGAGGTCTGACACGGTTCTGCACAGTCATGTTGATGAGCTTGTACACTAGTGCGCTGTAGAACTCTGCTGCCATCTACTGCAAAAAACGTGCTGATGATACAGTGGGTCTGAGGTAGCGTTGGGCTACTGATCAGAAAGTGACAGGTTCAAATCCCACCACCACCACCAAGGTGCCAGTGTTTGGCACTTGAGTAAGGAACTTAATCCTCAGCTGTTCAGATGTATAGTATAATGAGTTAAAAATGTATGTCGTTCTGGATAAGGGCGTCTGCTGAGTACTGCACATGTGATGGTACTAACACTTCTAATAAAGACACTGTAGCAGCACAGGGATAATAAAAGATTTGCATGTTTGTGTTAAAACATGCCTCCATTGCAGCCACATTTTTTAACAGGTCTTACTTAATATTTTCTCTTAATGTATTCTTACCTTTAAAGTGAGCTGACTGATCTGCGCTGCTTATCATTTAGGCCGACTTGAATCAAGCCTAACGGAGTGTTTGTGTATTAGAGTAACAGAATGTGTTTTGAGTGTCACATTAGGTCTAGTCGGAATTATTAGCGCTAATCAATTTCAGATCGATGCTTTATTGCTTCAATTGCTTCATCAACACTTACAAAATTTAGAACAACGGCCATAGATTTGTTCTTCTGTTAAAAATTTAAGAGTAAGGGTTTATTCAGCACCAGAGTTGAGAACCCTAACTGTAGATGTTTATTTAAATCCTGGGCTTGACCACAGAAATTACTGTTACGACATTTTATTTATTTGGAAACTCTATCCGAACGTTTTTGTAGTTGTCCTCAGTATAGAGTGAAACAGTTTACTTTTCAGTAGAACACATGGTTCTCGAGAGTGATGTGATCTAAAGTTGGACATCTGTTCTTCTACATTTTAAACAGCATCACATTGTCCTAATTTATTATCAAGCTCTAATTTTAGGTAACAAACAAACAAATAAATAAATATATAGTATGTAATATGGTATGATGGTTAAACAATCTATATTGTTGGGAATGTGAGAAATTAATTGAGTTAATTTCTTGTTGTAGACAGAGTTTTGCTTATCCACATTCACAAGATCATGTATATAGGAATGTTCCTGAAATACCTGTGAATACATAAACTACAGTAGAAAAATTTATTTCGATTTTTTCCCATTGTGTTTTTATTAATTTCATATCAATATGGGCTTTTTATGATGCTGTATTATTGCTTACACTATGCAGTATGTAAGAGCAACACATACAATAGGTTTAAAGCAACAGAACAAACCAGGCAGAACGTGTGACGTGACGTACCAACAGTTGAGATATATATATATATATATATTTTTATTTTTATTTTTTATTAGTAATCAACAAATTAAACAACATGGAAACAATATACAGTGTGTACGTCACTGGCTTTGCATCCATGTATGGCAAAGATCGCTGTTCAGTTTTTGTTTCACACATTCGAGCTTGTGCATGAAATTCAAGACAGAGCTTCCCCAGAGCACTTGACTGGAACCTGACACCTTGGCTTTTGGCTGAGATAATGAGCAAAGTCTATATTTGGACTAAATGCTTTTAGGATTTTCAGCTCGGTCTTGATTTTCATGTGTAAAAAAAAGAAACTAAACATTCTTCTTTAAATCCTATATATTTTATTCCTGATCAATATCTATACCTGTAGTATATTAATCCATTTTTATTTTTCAATAGCATAAGCCAGTTCAAACTCTTGCGCTGTTGCACTGTCACAATAATCACAAAAACTAAAAGAATGATGCGTTACCTCTCTGGAATAAAACCTGATAAAAACAAAATGATTACTGTAGATATATTTAGAGCTTTTTCAATTAATATTTCATCATTTGTTTGTAAGCTGAATACAGGCTAGCCATTAAGAATTCATTACTCCTAGTGACATGAACTCTTAGAATATTAATCTATTGTCAGTGAATTAACATGAATCACTATAAATGAAAAATTTTAAACAGCAACAAAACAACAGCAAAATATTTCAAGCAACTCCTTAATAACAAGAGCACACAGTAGCGAAAGGCAAACTCAAGCAAGGTCTCCAGAGCTCTCTTTTTGACCATACTGGGGGAAAAAACAGAAATAGAAATAAATAAGATAATGGGGAAAACTAGTATAACAGTAAAGTAAAAACATGTATGAGGCTACAATTTGAGCATTTCTTTTTTTGTAATTGCATTTTCTGGACAATAAAACATACGCTCCAATAGATCATTAGATCAATTTCCTTGGGAATATGGCAAAAATAAATCATATCCATACAAAGGATTGCAAATATATATATTTTTAAAAGCAAGCACTTACTGTACTTCTGCAAAAAGCTATAATGGGAAAATAACGCAATTTTACATTTATTTCTTGGTATTTTCACTCACCTTCTATTTGCTCTGCATCCATACAGCCGTATTCTTCTGCTCTCTGGAAATGTTTCTCAGACAGTTTAGTAACAGCTCACTGAACTGCATAATTTATACAGGAATGAACCAAAGAGATAATGTTACTCTAAGTGAGTGTAGTTGATACATTTAAGGTTCCCTTTCCAACTATAACAGGGAGCCCTCGCATACTTTCAGACACATGTTTCCTAGACTTTTGCAGAGAACACTTTCTCAGACTCGCCAAGGACAGATATGTGCCTAGAGTACCTTCAGGAAAAGTAAATTCAAAGAGCTACAAACGCATAACGAAAGGCATTCTAATGCAGAGGTCATCTTGACTGTGGGAAATCTTTTTGCCAAAATCAGCACAACAGCTAATGGACAGAATCTGTTCGGTTGGACTTTTTTTTTTTTCCACTGAGGAATATAACCATGCAAGGTAGAGTCCTGAATGAGTGTAACATTTGTGGCATTGAAAGACGCATGCTTCTGATTTGCAGCATGAAACAAGACCTGCTTCTGATTTGGGACCTTAATAAAGAAAGCTAGGTTACAGATTTTGTCATTCTTATTTTTATTTAATATTTTTTTCATCTTTGCCATTTTTTTGTCTATTGAAATGCACCAGTTTTTCTACAGTGAAATTTTCTGACATTATTTTTGATATAGTCACGTAAACTAACATAAAATGCCACCAAAGAAACCTGCAGCAGCTGCACAAGGAGCAAAAAATGGACAAAAAGGGGCAAAGGCAGGGGCTAAGGCAGCAACTAAAGAACCACCTGCAAAAGGCAAAGTAAAAGAAGATCCTAAGAAGGCAAAAGGAAAAGCAAAGCCAGCTGTGACCAGTGAATCTGAAGATGGCTCAGATGCAGAGTTATTAAAGGCAGACGCAAAGGCCCAACCACCAGCCCCAAAGCCGAAAAGAGGTCTTAAAACTACATCTAGACTTTTTATGCGACTGTCAAAGAAAAAAAAAGATACTCCTTTGAAAGCTTTTCAGAATCCGTCGAAGTTGCTTGCAGGACTCGGCAAGTCCAAACCCGAAGATCTAAAGAATACATCTAAATTCATGTCAGGTTTTTTAAGTGGTGGACAAAAAAAAGTGGAAAAGAAAGAAGGGGAAAAATCTCTTTTGCTGCTCAACATTGGTGGAAAAACGAAAAGCAATGCAGCTGCAACTTCTGGTCTAGGGAGCAAATTGAAAGGATTTATGGGCAAAAAGACTACTGCACCTCCAAAATTCAAGGCTAAGGGATGGCTTATGGGAAAGATTGCAGGAGCTACTAATTGGCTCATTAGTAAATTCATATCATCTAAAACATCTCGGGGAAGACTGGGTCGCTCGGCTCGTCGTCGCAAGTCAAACATGGACAGATATGATTATGAGAACGAAGGATATGAATATGATGAGGCAGAATTTAGTTATGGGGAAGATGACTATGATCTAAGGAGCTATGAAAGAAATAGCCCACGTGGGCGATATTTGGATCACCATGAATATGGTCACGAACGATTCAGAAGACCACATCTCTTTGACTGCCATGATGAAGAGTATGATTCTTATCCTGAAGATGATTATGGTTTATATGGTGACGAGAGTGATTACTATGATCCCCTTTATACAGATGAATATGGCTATTATGTTGAAGATTACTTTGACCCATTCAATGAAAGACAACCATATGACTATTATGATAATGAAATGGACTATTATGATCCTAGGCAGCAAAGAATGGATGAATATGGTTATTTTGATAGTGGCATTGAATATTATAATGAAGCTGGTTATCCAATTGAAGAAGAATATGCCAACTATGGAAATGATGTGGAATACTACAATTATGGGGCTTACCCAGAGCAGTTTGATTATTATGGTAATCAGCAAAATTTTTATGGGGTCCAAGACTGGCTCCCAGATGCTCACATGATGTATGCAAGTTACCCAAATCCATACAACCAAAATATGCACAACTATACTGTTGAACCTACAACAATTTACCTAGATCCCATTTTAGGGGTTAATCAGCCATACACTCATCTAATGGGGGATATAATGGAACAGGCTGAGCCATCTGAGATTTTTGGCAATGAAAATGCACATCTAGCAATGGAAAATACAGTGATTGAAGATCAGTTTCGGCTCCCGAGACCACAAGTCAAACTGTTTGGAAAAGAGAAACTTGAAATTGCGAATCCACCGTCTCCGCATATTGCCCTCAATGATTTAGAAATGATGTCTGATATGCAACATGAAAACCCTCAAATATTTCCTCACACTATGGGGTTTCCTCAACAAATGTCACAGCAAATGGTAGAAATTCCACAACAGTCTTCCACAGCAACTGTTATGCTAAGCCAGCAAACACCAACAGCATTTCCTGCAGCAACAGTTGGCGGTCCAGTTTTGGTCCAACAAACACCAACAGGATTTCCAGCAGCAACAGGTGGAAGTCCCATTTTGGTCCAACAAACACCAACAGCATTTTCTGTTGCGACAGGTGGAAGTCCCATTTTGGTCCAACAAACACCAACAGCATTTCCTGCAGCAAGAGCTGGTAGTCCTGTTTTCGTCCAACAAACACCAGCAGCATTTTCTGCAGCAAGAGCTGGCAGTCCTGTTTTGGTCCAACAAACACCGGCACCATTTCCTACAGCAAGAGCTGGCAGTCCTGTTTTGGTCCAACAAACACCTGCAGCATTTCCTGTAACAACAGGTGGGAGTCCTATTTTGGTCCAGCAATCACCAGCAGCATTTCCTTCATTACCTAGTGGTGGTACTGTTTTTGTCCAGTCACCACAATTGCCATCTTCCCCATTACTTCAAGCAAGGTCTCCTTTTCATCCACCCATGCCAGTATCACCCACTCCAAGCAGACACTCGTTTGTTCACATGCCACTCTCAACACCAGTATCACCCATTTTATCTGCAAGGAGATTTGACCCAAGCTATGTTGAACAAGTAAATGCCCCTTACATCTATCCAGATCCTATGCTTCAGAGACCTGAATTTCCTTTTGAAACTATGCAACAAACAACACTAAGACGAAGAAGTCCTCATGTCTCACCACAGCTTTCTATCAGGCGAGGTAAGATTTTACCAGGACGAAGAAGTCCTCTATCCCACCAAAGGTTTGATACCCAATCACAGGGTATAAGTCCAGGGTTTTCACCAAGACAACAAAGATTATTTGGTCAGTCATCAATGCATATGAATACACAAAGACCACCATCACCTCTTCAAAAAAGGTTTACCCCCCCATCTTCCCCACAATTTTCAAGACGAGGACCATCTCCAACAGTCCCTTCGAAGGGAAAGTCTCCCATACCCCAAAGAAGACCTTTATCTTCTAGAGGACACTCACCTAATGTTGTAGAAGGAGGAAGTCTTTTGCGTGACTCTTTAAAAAGAAAAAGCCCTCCTTCATCTCCAAGACTGAGCCTACGGCAAAGTTTACACTCAGGCCCCCCTCCAAGTCCTTTCAGGCCAATTGGTGGAAAAAGACATGACTCATTTATATCTTCAAGATCAGTTGCTGGTTCATCACAACCATCTTTAAGAAGAATGAGTCCTCCTCTATCTCCAAAAGTTGATCGACAATCTGCACATTATCCACCAGGCCCCCATCATGTTCAAAGAACAGGATCACCAAGACCAATGTCCTCTTCTGCCACAGGCTCTCAGCGACCTCTTTCCCCTACACCATCAAGATTTTCTGCTAGAATCCAGCATGATACACAAAGTTTGTCTACCCATCCATCTACACGTAGATTTAGAGGATTTGGTCGAAATAAAGTACCAATGGGCACTGTTAAACCGTCCCCTGTCAATCCAGTTTTGCAAAGAAGAAGCCACCAGGAACATACGCTAAACCAAAACATATCTCCATTCAGATCTTCCATTCACAATGGAGTAATAGGTTCAGGATCTATCCATCAAAGTGTAACCTCATCACCGGTTATGTTAACCAGACAAGGTTCTAGACCTACAGCATTCCGGGATTCAAAAAGATTTTTCCCATCAGGAACTCCAAATGCCCAGAGAGGTTTTCATCGACCTGTTGGAAGAGGTCGTCCTGTTGTAAGAGTACCAATAAATCCTCTTCCACTAAGGCAGTCGGTCGGGGGGCCAAGCCAACCTATTGTTATGAATGGTGATGCACATTTTCCTCCGCAAGTTTTAATGAATGGACTAGGATCATCATTGCCACCACCACCCCTGATGCACACACCAAATCAGATGTCGATGAGACCAGGTTCACCTCACCTAACAGGAATAACTGGATCACCGCAGCTTGCAATGCGACCAGGCTCACCTTATTCCCCAATGAGACCTGGCTCACCCCATCTCCCAGCAAGTCCAGTCTCCCCCAATATCCCACTAAGGCCAGGCT
Organism: Clarias macrocephalus; assembly: GCA_011419295.1. Taxonomy (NCBI): domain Eukaryota; kingdom Metazoa; phylum Chordata; class Actinopteri; order Siluriformes; family Clariidae; genus Clarias; species Clarias macrocephalus. Next base: position 36,540 of record JAAGKR010000034.1, on the reverse strand, counting down.
CACCTCATCTCCCAATGAGAATTGGCACACCAGTTCTTGTGCACTCTCCACAACTTGGGAATCTTTCTACTCCTTTAATAACAAATCCCTTGCATAATCAAGCCATCAACCATAATTCATTCAGTGTTACACCTGGAGGTCAGCCTCAAGAAATAATATCATTTGACCAGACAGTTGTTCAAGGTCCTTCTCTTCTCTTAACAAATGGCATACAGAATCCAAATCTTTCCACTGCTTCATATAATTCACCACTGAAAGGCTTCAATCCCGCACAGTCCCCACTAATGGCACACATCAATCAGAATGCAATTCAGTCTTCTTATAACTCAACGATTCAGAGAGCTGCATCTCCTACTCCTACAGTAGTGATACCACCAGATGTTCAAACTACTTATCACGGTTCTCCAATGCTAAATAATGCACTCCAAAATCCATATCTTCGTAATTCTTCATTCAGCACCTCTTTACAGAGAGTTGCATCCTCACATCCAATGGTCACGCAACAAGTGTCAGTGCATTCTTCCCCAGGTCTGGCAAACTCATTGCAAAATGCTCATCTAAAAATGACACCATCTTTACTGTCCGGTGCCCTACAGAATACCAATTTGCGCAATGCTTCATACATGTCTCCTCTACGGAGAAGCCCTACACCTATCGTCCAGGCGCAAGGACATTCTTTCCTTTTGTCAAGTGCATTAAAGAACCAAAACATTCAAGGTGCTTCTTTTAGATTACCTAATGGAGCAATATTTTCAAGGACCTCAGAAAACCAAAAAGAGGAAACAGCACCATCAGTATTGGCAAATGCTTTACAAAACCCAAATCTCCGTAAAGCAACTTACAGGTTGCCAGATGGAACAATCAAATCAAGAAATGAGGTAGAAAAACCAACTTCATCTCCTTCCCTATTATCTAATGCCCTTCTTAATGCCAATGTCAAAAAAGCTTCCTACAAAATTCCAGATTCTATTTTCTCACGGGGTTCTAATCAAGCAACTGAAACGAAACAATTTTCACCGTACCTAGGAAATGCTTTACAGAATTCCAGCCTCCGCAATGCTTCTTATAAACTGCCAGGTGGAAATATCCTTTCTCGGGACCAGAAGACTGAGCAGTCCCCCTCCAGTCTTCTTTCAAATGCACTTCAAAATGCTAGCCTTCGTACAGCTTCCTACAGGCTTCCAGATGGAACACTTTTAAACAAGAGCTCAGGACAGGATTCAAAGCAAAATATTTCTTCCCATCTGTCAAGTGCTTTGCAAAACACAAATCTTCGTAACGTTAGACTGCCCAGTACCTCTGGCCTCTTCGGAAAGCCCAAGAAGAAAGAACAAACTTCGGTGCTGTCCAGCGCACTTCAGAACCAAAATCTTCGTAAAGCAACCTACAGACTGCCTGATGGAACAATTACTACCAGGGGTAAAACAGCTGAAACTGCTCAACCTACATCACCATTTCTGGGAAGCGCTCTGAAGAACGTTCATTTACACAAAGCCTCCTATAAATTACCCACAACTTTGAGGAGATCTCCAGACGATCCAAGGTATGCAGTGGTGACACCTCAGGTTCAGGGTCAACCTGGTGAACATTGGGCTCAAGCCCACACAATAGATGCTCATGAGCCAGATGATGTTTGGTCCTCAGAAAGAGTCCTTCCACACCATACTGTGCAGAACCTCATAAAATGGTCCATGTACAGGGATGAAGAACTGGTGGATTTTGTCATCCCCGTGTATCCTGGACAAGATGCTGACGTTTCTGAGCCTGAGTGGTCACCAGACAGGGAAGGTGAACCTCAAGGCCAGTGGTATGATAAGGTACAAAGCTAAAAGCCTGGACATATTATCAGTACATTTTATCTAGTGTGTAATAAGACATTTAGGAGTGTTTTGTAGGTTCATAATCTTTTCCTTTAAGAATCTCTTCCTTTTGTGAGTACACCACATATGCAGTACACAGGAGTAGATTAAGCCTGTACCATAAGTTTTTACATAACTGTTATGTCGAGCATTCACTGCAAAATTATGTAATGACAAACAATATATGGAGTAATGTTTTTTTTCATGTCCAGAAGGTGCACAGCACTGGAGCACATAGTTTGGAGTTTCTATGCATTTTTGCATTTGCCCAGGACAAGAAATGAGCAGTGCATCATAGTTACTACACCTTTTAATATATCTAGCTGCACTTCTTTTTCCTTTGATTTATTTGTGCATTTACTCTGGCGTGCAGATGTACTCTATCCGAAGTCTGCCCACAATGTTGTACCGAGAGCGAGCTGAAGAGGATGGCGTTGAGGACATGACACAACTTGAGTACAAACTTCTTTAACTTTTTATGTTAAACAATTTGGTGATTTGTACAGGCAGCTGCTGTATACAGTACTGTATAATGTAATGACAATAATACTCTTGTTAGAAACTTCTTTAAAACTCCTTTTCTAGGGAACTTCACGAAGCCTCTGTTTTGCTCAACCTTAAAAAAAGGTTTGAACGAGAACTGATTTATGTAAGTATTTTCAACCCTTTCCCAGAAATTGTCCAACACAGCTTTAATAAACATATTTTTTGTGTGATTATATATTTTGGCTTGTGTCAGTTTGTGCAGTTTGTGCATGGACTCATGTACATGAGTTTGGCAAAATTTTGCTTTTTCTTAAGACATACATTGGAAGTATCCTGGTTGGTGTAAATCCATACAAGATGTACAATATTTATGGGACAGACATGGTGCTACAGCACAAAGGACATGCCCTTGGAGAAAATCCTCCGTAAGAACTAAGTATCTTCTTTTTTCCTATTAAAACACCAAAGCCCATAAATGGCTAGACTAACATCTCAGATACTTTCTTTGCAGGCACTTATTTGCTATAGCAAATGCTGCTTACACAAAAATGATGGATGCCAAACAGAACCAATGCATTATTATCAGGTAATGTTGAATTATGTTGAAGAGGGTATTATAGAATTGTTTATTATACTAGATATTTAAACTTTAAAAATAAGTTTATAAAACTATTCAATCCAGGTTTTTACACAACTTATTAAGGAATCAGAGTCAATTGTGGTCGACACAACTGATGATCTGGAACATTTTAAACCTCTCTCAGAAGAAGGAGATACTTGTAATGCAAGACTGATAGTGTCTGGGCTTAGGACTGAACGTACGGATCATGTCTCTGAAATGTACCCAGTGTCGTCTCAAGCAAGCTGGCATGACACACGCATTTTAGCATTTGATTTCACGTCTGTCTAACCAGACACCATGCTCATTACTTAAATGCGAAGTAAAGGAGGTGGAAATGGTTTCATTACACACCAAGTGTCTGTACTACTTTACCTAAGTGTGGTGTTAAACGGATAATTAGGGATTTAGGAATTTGATTATTATCTTTCAGTGGGGAGAGTGGCTCTGGGAAGACTGAGGCCACAAAGCTGGTCCTGCGCTATTTAACTGCAATACAACACAAGCGCAACATTACGCAGCAGGTATGGTTCCATTTTTTTATGATTTAAAATTTTTATTCTTATTTTCTTATATTGGATCTAAAGAATCGGTTTTGTCTGTTTGTGTTTGACTTGCACATGCCGTGAGACAGATTGAGGTATTGTACAGTGTGTGCCTTGCTTGTTTGTGTGCATCCTGAATACTGTATATCCTTCATATTATGTATGCAGTTGTGTACATTTACATTACAATTTACACCATTGAATTCTCATGTATGTTGGTCAGTAGGTGTTGATTACTTTTCCGTAACAGGAGCTCTGGCAGAAGTGTCAGCTGCAAGGTTTATATAAATGAAATGCTAGAAACTATACAGCCAAAAGTTTGTGAACACCGGACCATCACACCCTTTGCCACAGAGTTGGAAGCACACAATTTTATACAATGTCTGGGTATGCTGAAGCATTACAGTTTCTGTTCACTGGATCATAATGCTCCTGTACAGAGCACGCAAGATTGGACTGGAAGAACTACTCGCATGTCCTGCACAGAGCCCTGATCTCAACACCATTGGACAATTTTAAGATGAACTGGAACATCAACTGAACCAAAAACCAAAGTAACAGTTATACTACAAAATCTAATTGAAAGACTGACTAAAAGAGTGGAGACTATTCTAAAAGCAAGCAGAGACTGAGTATGGAATAGAATGAATAAAATGGGTGTGACGGTCAGGTGTTCGCATACATTTGAATGTATGTTGTATTTACAGAGGGTTACTAATATAAAGATGTTTGACATAATGAATGTTTAGTCTTTTTTATGGTTGACATTCTGTAACTTGCTGTTCAATTCTATAGATTCTTGAAGCTGCTCCACTCCTAGAGTCATTTGGAAATGCCAAAACTGTCAGGAACGATAACTCGAGTCGATTCGGGAAATTCATAGAGATATTTCTGGAGGAGTGAGTGTGATTTTTAAAAAGAATCTTTATATGTCTGCATGTTTGAACTCATGCAATGCCTCATTTTATCTAACAACTGATATAATTTTGTATTAGATGTTTATTATAAAAATTATTTTATATTTTCTCTTTCAATTAATGTGGTATTTCAATCACATTAACATTCTTAGCATTATTTTTTTTAACATTAGCATTATTTTTAACATGATATTTAACACTAAAGCTATAATTATTTTGCTTTTTATAAATCAGGGGTGTGATTAGTGGTGCCATAACCTCACAGTATCTACTTGAAAAGTCAAGGATTGTGTTTCAGGTGATCTTTGCAAGTCCTTTTTTGAATTTTTTTATTTGCAGTTTTGGGTGCACACTTGGTTTTGTGAACGTAGCTGATGTTTTATAATTCTGCACTTTGTGCGTTTTTTATTCTAGGCCAAAGATGAAAGAAACTACCACATTTTTTATGAGATGCTTGCAGGCCTTCCTTCACAGCAAAAACAGTCATTGTACCTTCAAGAGGCAGAGACCTACTATTACCTCAATCAGGTGACTTTACTCTAAGACTAAGTACAGAATGTGCCATTTAATTCTGAATGCTTAATTGTTAAGTAAAACTATTCTTCTATGTTAACTTTTGTCGGGTTTTATACAGTATAAATGTCTAGACACACACATAATGTACAGTAAATGTGTTAACACGTGGTTAATCCAGAAATTTCAATGCGTTATTAATGCAAATTAATCATATGACCAAGTTTGACCCTAATGGCTTCCCATAATGGCGGCGCGGTTACCTGGTTGTGTGTGATAACGGCAGGTTTAACACGGATAATAAAATGACAGAGGAAGTTTTATTATAAAAAGTTTCTAGATGGAGGTTTGGATAAAACCAAAGTTGTGTGCTCGAGCTACCTTCAAGGGGAAACTATTTCTACAAGAATACATTAAATGTAAGCTAAATGCAGAAGCTACTTTTGGTGCACTTACTAGAGATCGCTGGGCATCAGTAAGTAACCAAAACTACATTGGTGTAACAGCACTATTAATCACTGACAAAAGGCACTAGTCCATTCTGGGCGTGTTAAACACAGAAGAAAGATGTATTATTATTGCTTGCTGTATCCAAGTTGAAACGGAGATAACAGACATGGTCCCCACTATAGGAGCAGAGAACACTCACAATATGTTGCAAGGAGTTTACCATTCAAGAGATTTATATTTAACATTTGTTAAATGTTAATGTTTGAGAGATTATAAAACTGTATAATTTGTTTCCTTTAACCAGTTTGTCATGCTTGTTAGTTAAGTTATGCTTTTCTTTATTCCAATATTGCACATTTATAATACAAGTAAGTCTGATTGCAGCGGTACCTCCGCATGCAAATTTAATTTGTTCCCGGAGGTGAGTTCTTAAGGTGAAATTTCGTATTGCAAAACGCATTTTCCCATAGGAAATAATGTAAATGCAGATAATCCGTTCCAGCCACCCAAAAATATTACCAATATTACCAATTTCAAACACTATAATCATATTTTTGCATATAAAAACAATCACGACATTTAGAAAAGACGTGTAAATGAAGCGAAATATTAAATAAATAGGCATTAAACCTCATTTAACCTTAATTTATGGTTCTTCTTGGCACCAGCTGCTTTACAAACCAAATTGAAAGTGTCTCCCTTATCTTCTTGCTATCGTCCTTGATAATCCTTGATTCTTGTGCTATGTCTTCACTAAATCTTGCACAAAATGCAAAAAAAAAAAAAAAGCAAACAATTATTAAAAGCTCACTTCACTTAGCGGTTAAGTTTGTATACCAAAATGCTAAAAAAAAATAGTTAAATGTTTTAACTAGATAAAAACTTTTATCAAATGAACTAATTTACATATAATTATATACATTTTTACCCTTTAGTGGATGGTAGTTTGCGTTGTATTATTGCTTTGTAAAAGACAGAAATTAAAAGCAGTAATTTTTGCTGTGCTTTACTATTTTTGATTTGATTGACTATTAAAAAAAATTATATTTACATTTAGGCATTTGGTCAGATGCTCTTATCCACAGCAACTTACAAAAGGAGTATATTAAAGAGTATATACTTTTAAGAGTATATTTACATTTTTTAGTTAATTTTAAAAAATCTACTAGTTTTAAATGTAAGTTATGATTAAATCTGAAAGTATTTATTTTGATTACACAGACACTCAGATCTTTTTTTTTTGCCGGTCAGGGTGGGAACTGTGAGATCACGGGTAAGAGTGATGGAGAGGACTTCCGCAGGCTTCTCAGTGCCATGGAAATCCTTCATTTCAACCCTGAAGATCAAAATGGCATCTTCAGGATCCTGTCTTCTATTCTTCATCTGGGAAATGTCTTTTTTGAGAGATATGAGGTAGAAAAACAGTGTATTTCACCCTCATATGTGACATGTTATCACAAATGTTAAATTTTTCTTTGACAATTATACAAATCCTATGACTTAATAGGGGTGTTGTATGTCCTTCGTCTCTTAGACAGACTCTCGGGAGATGGTGTCGGTCGTGAGTGCCCAGGAGATAAGAGTGGTGGCGGAACTCTTACAGATTTCTCCTGAAGCCCTGCAGAAATCAATCACTTATAAAGTGACGGTAGGGAATACGCATGTGTGTCGAGAAAACCTCCAGGCAGTAGTTATGTAGTTATTTGGTAATCAAAAGTTCCCATTTATAGTCCTGGGGGTGGCGGCATTGTGGTGTAGTGGTTTGCGCTGTTACCTCACACCACCAGGGTCAAGGGTTCGAGTTCTGCCTTGGGTCTGCAAGGAGTTTGCATGTTTCCTTTGCTTGGTGGATTTCCCCCTCATAGTCCAAATGCATGCAAAGTAGGTTAATTGGCATCTCCAAATGAGTATGAGTGTGTGTGTGTGTGTGTTTGTTTGTGCTTGCACTCTGAGATGGATTTGAACCCCACTTATTGGCCCGAGTCCCCGGGGATAGGCTGCAGACCTCCCATGACGCTGTACATGATAAGTGCTATAGAGAATGAGTGAGTGTCGTGTGGTTATTTTATTCTATACACTTTTGCAATACGTCTCTATGCAACTTTATGCTTTCACCAAATTACACTTACAATCCTGTCTTTATGACTTTATTTTACAATGATCATGTTCACATCAAACACTAGGATGAAGAGAAAGTGTGATCTGTGTGACTTTGACCCTGGCATTGATAATTGAACTGCTTTGAGTATTTCATAAACCGCTTCACCTGCAACAGTCTATAGAGACAGAATGCTGGGAAAGAAGGATGTTCAGGTTGAAACTCTTGTTGATGAGAGATCAGAGGAGAATGACCAGACTAAATTTGCGTCAACAGGAAGGCTCAACTCAAATTAAACTCATTTTTACAACCATGGTGAGCAAAAAAGCATCTCAGAAAGAATTGTCTACAAGAGCAGAAGGCCGCATAACTACATAAATGAGCAGGGATGCTTATTAATGTGGCCAGTCAGTGTTTCTAATAGATGTGATTAAAGTTAGGCAAAGGACATAAATTTTGTAGAAAATCGGATATTTTCAGATAGAGTCCCTCGTCAGCTGCGTCAGCAAAAATGCTTCTAAAAGAACGATGTGAGCCCAGGGTGACACAGCGGGTAGTGTTGCTGGCTCACAGCTCCAGAGTCCCCAGTTTGATCCTGAGCTTGGGTTACTGTCTGCATGGAGTTCCACATGTTCTACCCGTGTCGGCTTAGATTTCCTCCAGCTTGTCAGTTTTCCCTTCACCTCCTAAAACAATGAACTGGCCATGATAACATGCACCAGGTGTAAGTAAACGTGTAAACGTGTCGCATCGTCCTGCATCTGATACAGGGTGTATTCTCACCATATAATGACCTGATTGATGTCTTGTTTCTAGATCGTCTTAGTCTGTCTTGCTCAGAGATAGATTTGCCTAGTGTCTGGTGTCTGGCCTCATTTTAGGCTTGTCTGAGTAGAATTAGAATATGGCCTGTCCATAGGGATATTAATAAAGTGTTTCCAGAATATTTAGTTTGCTCTTTATGAATGTTGTCTGGACTTAAACTGTTTGGTTGGGAAAGAAAAAGCTGATTCAAGTTGTTCATGCAGTGCTGTGAAAAAGTATTTATTTGTTATTTTTTCTATTTTGCACATTTTTCACACTTAAATGATCCAGATCATTAAACAAATTTGAATATTACACAAAGATAACCCGAGTAAATACAAAAAGCAGTTTTTAAATCATGATTTCATCTATTAAGGGAAAAAAGCTGTCTAAACCTGCCTGGCCCTATGTGAAAAAGTAATTGCCCCCCAAACCTAATAACTACTGTAGTTGTGGCACGTTTGGCGGAAACAACTACGATCAAGTGTTTGTGATAACTGGCGATGAATCTCATGTTTTGGTTGGTTTTTGTCTATGGTTTTCAAGCACAAACACCTGTTTAAGGATCTCAATCAGATTGAAGTCCAGACTGTAACTAGGCTAGGCCTCTCCAAAACCTAAATTTAGTTTTTTGAGCTATTCAGAGGTGGACTTGCTGGTGTGTTTCGGATCATTGCCCTGCTGCATAATCCAAGTGTGCTTGAGCTCGAGGTCACAAATTGACTTGATCCTTTAATATTCTCTGGTAGAGCGCAGAATTTATGGTTCCATCGATTATCGTCCAGGTCCTGAAGCTGTAAAGCCCCAGACCATCATGCTACCACCACTATGTTTTACTGTGGGTATCTGATTTTATGCCAGATGTAACGGGAAGCACACCTTCCAACAAGTTAAAATTTTGTCTCATTATTCATCAGAGTATTTGCGCAAAAGGGCTGGGGATAGTCAAGCTATTTTTTGCCAAATGTGAGACGAGCCTTTGTGTTCTTTTTGTTCAGCAATGGACTTTCACCTTGGAACTCTCCTATGGATAGTTCATTTATCTATCTCCCATGGATAGATATCATTTTGAATCATGAACACTGTCTTAGCTGACCATTGTGTAATATTGAAATTTGTTTGATGATCAGAATCATTTAAGTGTGACAAAGGGAAGGGCCTCTGAGTGGCGCAGTGGTAAAGTGCTCGTCCTATCATCCGAAGATCGCCAGTTCGAATCCCGGATGGTACTGTAACCTCTCACAGCTGGAGGTCTAGAGAGAGCTGATTGGCTGAGCTCTCTCAGAAGGGAGGGATGAGAGGGACTTAGTTCTTCGGTCCTCCCGGCCGAGTGGTAGTAGTAGCCTTAATGTGGGAGCCCCCTAGTGACGGGGAGGAATTGGACATGACTAAATTAGGGAGAAAAATCTAGGAAAAAAATTCAAAAATAAATAAGGTGTGACGAAGGGGCAAATACTTTTTCACTGCACTGTAGTTTGGGGGAAAAAATAACATCTGCAGTGTGATACATATGCATGCACAATTTACAATACCAGTCTAAAGTTTGGACACACCTTCTACATTCTTTAACAATACTGGAGATTTCTAAACAATGAAGTAACATATATGATATTATTTAATTAAGTAACATCAGTAACAGTCAGTTATTTTAAGACATGAATGTCAGCTGATCTGGAACGGTTCTTACAAGAACAGTATTGTGTCGAGTGTGTTCGTAAAACCCATCAAGCTCTATGATGAAACCGTCTCTCATGAAGACCTTCCCAGGAAAGCAAGACCAACACTTAGCTCTGCTGCAGAAGAGAAGTTCATTTAGAGTCACCAGCCTCAGAAATCACCAATTAACAACCAGCACCTCAGATTAGAGCCGTTATGAAGCTTTACAGAGCAGAAGTACCAGATACATCTCAATATCTACTGTTGAAAGGAGATTATTGTGTATTTTGTATATGCGTCTTCAGTATCGTTTCACAGTGTAGAAAGAAATAAACATCAGGAACGACCATTAGAATTTTAACAGGTAGTGTATATATTGTACCATTAAGTACCATTTTCAATCCTTAACACTGAAATGTCTTTTTTGTATAGGAGACACTGAGGGAGAAGATCTTTACTCCTCTATCAGTGGAGAGTGCAGTAGATGCCAGGTAAGCCATGAAAGCCATTATACTATTTCCCTACAACGTCCAGACCAGAAAATAAGTTTAAATTGATCATTGCAATTCCTGTCCAAATATATATCCAGAGATGCAGTTGCCAAGATCCTGTACTCCCTCCTTTTCAACTGGTTAACAGACAGAATCAATACTTTGGTTTACCCGATGAGCGACGCTCTGTCCATCTCCATCCTGGATATCTATGGATTTGAGGTACAGTATTGTAATAAACGTAGCTTGTTTTTTTTCTGCTATGTTTTAAAGGTTCTAAATGGAGGTGAAAACACAGTTGTGTTGGTGAATCCGTTGCTTTGTGCTTTGCAGGACCTCATTTTCAACAGTTTCGAACAGCTTTGCATAAACTATGCGAATGAGTACCTGCAGTTCTTTTTCAACAGGGTCATTTTCAGGGAAGAGCAAGTAAGCCTTTACTGTTAGTCTTAATCCTTTAAAGCGCTCTGACTATACAGATTCTGCAATACATCTGAATAAATGAATTTCACTATCTAAGGAGGAGTACAGCAGGGAGGAAATCCCCTGGGAGGAGGTGTATTATAACGACAATCAGACCTGCATTGACCTCATTTCGGCAAAGCCCCATGGGATCCTCCGCATCTTGGATGACCAGAATGGTTTTCCACAGGTGCGTCAGAGTCATTTATCTCTTTTCGAGGTTCTTCGCTTACGGTATGTTCTTCCAACTGTGATTTAAGTAGTTGTATCTTTAGGCCACAGACCACACCTTTCTTCAGAAATGTCACTATCATCACGGCCACAACCCGTTATATTTCAAGCCAAAAATGCCTCTGCCTGAATTTGCCATTAAACACTTTGCCGGGAAAGTCACCTATCAGGTATATTTAATCATTTATCCATAGTTATTTTATCACAATATACATTTTTTAAAAGACTGCACTGCGTTACCTTTTTCTTTTTTTTTTTTTTTTTTTTTTAACAGGTCCATAAATTTTTGGACAAAAATCATGACCAGGTTCGGCAGGAAGTGCTCGATCTTTTCATACAAAGCAAAAATAAGGTAACAGTCCTAACAGCGCAAACATTCCTGAGCACCTTCTCTGGATTTGGTAACATACATGCATATTTATACATTATCTTCTCCTAGATGGTTGCACAGCTGTTCACAAGCTATTCAGAAGCTCTCAATCAACAGAAGATAGTCAGAAAGAACAGCACGGTTACACGCAGATACCAGCCGTCCACGGTTGCTGCCAAGTTCCAGCTATCGCTTATGGAGCTTGTGGAAAAGATGGAGAGGTAGGCCATGTTTGGAATGGACTTCGTTTGCAAGTGAAAGGCCTGCTCTTTAACCTAAAGCTGTGATTTCTTTCATTTGGTGCCAGATGCAACCCGTTCTTTGTGCGCTGCATAAAGCCAAACAATAACAAGGTAAGACACAAGGACATACAGTAGTCCTGTATAAGAGTCTCAAGTGTTCAGCAGTAGATTAGACATCTGTTAAGGTGTTGTGCTAAGAGCCTGTGTGTGTCTCTAGGAGCCTGGAGTGTTTGACTTGGACCTGGTCAGCACCCAGCTTCGTTACTCTGGGATATTGGATACCATTCGTATCAGGAGACAGGGTTATCCTATCAGAATACTGTTTGATGTCTTCCTTTTTAGGTAAAGTCCCAGGTGACTGTGGAGTAAACGGTATCACACTGAACATACTTTCAGTTCTCTCTCTCTCTCTCTCTCTCTCTCTCTCTCTCTCTCTCTCTCTCATTCTGTCCCTCCTCCCTATCTTTCCCACACACACATCTTTGTTTTAGTGCTCTTAGGAGGACCTTTAAATTTTTAAGGAAAACATTAATAAATGTGTAGATTCAAGCAACAACAACAACAAAAATGATTTATATGAATCTATGTAAAACGAGCAGTTGACAGGGAACAGAATAAAGTCCTGCAGCTTTCACTGATCACTGATCAGCCATAACATTAACATCATTACCACCACCTTGTGATCTGACTAACACTGCTTATAAATTATATACCAATAAACTGGTGACAGTATAATGGGTACCCAAGGCTCATCTCAGATCTCAGAGAAAAGCCAGTGCATCACAAATCACCAAAAACTGCCAACCATAATACAGTGTGGGTGCAAATTAACTAGGCAATTTAATGGCTATAGAACCCAGTGTAGGATCACCAGAGCAGCACCCCATGGTGCACCACACCGTTTGCTCTTACTGTGCGGCACGGATTCAGGAGGTCTCAGAGGTTCTTGCCTCAGAAGAATTGAATTGCATTACATCCACAGCTGTTTGAGAAAAATGGTTGATGCCACCAGTGCCTACGTTGAAATTTAAAGATGTTATATAATTTTTCTATGTAATAAAGTAAATATACAATTTGATTCAATACATTTGTATTAGAAACTTTATTACCAATTTTTAATGTTTAGTTATTTCTCACCTACCCTGTAGAAAGGCACCACAGTCCACTGCACATAGGGCCCAGCAGTCAAAGAGCCCAAGGCCATCGTCTCATCTCCAGACACCACAGCACATCTCCAGAAGTCTTTTGTATAGTAGTTACACCCCGAGGGGTCAGGGCTGTTTTGGTGGCACAAGGGGAACCCATATATCACTGGGCATGATGTTATGTAATGTTATGGCTTATTTGATTAATCAAAAGATTAATTAAAGGTACAGATGGAATGGCCTTCACTATAAAGTGAAGTGTATAGTCTTGTCTCTAGAAGTTCCGTTTGAGTGGTTTTAGACGTACCTTTATACAACAGCCTTTTAGAAGATGCCATTAACTGGGGTTGTCAGGTTTCAGTTATTTTTCCATCTCAACATTTCAAAAATCACTTAACACTGACCATTGTAAATGGTATACATGTTTTCATGGTCAAAGTTTCTCAGGCATTTCATAGATATTTCTGATAAACAAACATTACTCCGTAATCTCCGTTCCCCCCAAACTTTACAATATCCTCCTCTTCTTACAAAATATCTTATAATAAAAATGGTTCTGTACATCATAGACACAATGTGAACTCAGACTTTCAGAGCCATTTTTGCAGAAAAGTATTCAGTTTGATTTAAATAATTCGACAACTTAACAACCCGATCATTAACATCTCCTCTCCTGAGCATGGGGCAGCGTGATTCTTTCCCTACTGGGCCTCTATTAGTGATAGTTGACTTTGTTTGACCACGAGTTTTAATAATATCTTCATGCATTATGAATAATCCAGCTGGTTAATGCTATGCTACCATAAATCTAACATAAACCTCAACCTCAGGAGCCAAAAGAAAACTTTTAAACTCTTTTTAGTTTTTGTAAATGTGTGTTTGCTTATCATCTCTTTTAGATACAAATCCCTACTGGGCCTAAAGCAGGCTCCTCCTGCCACTGCGGAAAACTGCGTTATCATGCTTAGGAAGCTTTGTCCTGTAAGACAAGGAGCTTTTGAAGTGGGCATCACCAAGGTGGGCATCTCTGGTCCAGATTTTATTACCCAGAACACAATATTCAGGTCTTGAGCAAAATTGTTTCCCATTGTGTGATTTGTTTCTCTTTATGTATATTTGCATTAGATTTTTTTAAAAGAGGAGATATATTACGTTCTGGAGAGTAAGAGAGACAGGATGAGGCATGTGGCTGCTTTGACCCTGCAACGCTACACTCGAATGTTCTTTGTTCGGAAACGCTATGTAGCATTTCGCATGAAAATCATTCGATTGCAGGCGCACTGCCGAGGTTTCCTCATACGGTACAGATCCTCAATACGGCCCCTTAACTTTCCCTGAATAATAATCCGTAGTCTTATAGTCCTGTTTTGGGTTTAATTCTGATACTCATACATTCCTATGTGGGTTTGCACAGGAAACACTATGTGAAAATGCGAGTGAGTCTGGTCAGATTCCGTTCGGTGGTTCACATGTATGTAAATCAAAAGAGATACATAAAGGTACAGATGTTCACTATACATGTAAACATGTTCACATGGTGTGTTACATTCAGTTATTAAACTATAGCCATTGCACGTCTCTTCGCAGATGGTATTAGAAGCCAAGAGGAAGGCAGAAGAGGAAAGAATCCGAATAGAAATGGTCAGAATTACAACTTTTAGCTTGTTTTGTCTGTCTAAATGTGGTCTTTATTGTAAAACATTTATTTTTATGATTAACTTGCAGGAATTAGCAAAGCGGGAAGTCGTCAATGTCACACACTTACCCATTCCAGCAGAACTCGGAGGATTATTGCAAGCAGTTGCAGGTACAATTGCAATGCTAGTGCTAACGCCCTGAATCAAAGGACAATGAGAAATCATAGCTTTGTAGAATGTAATGAAAGACTATTTCACTCTGATGCTTTTTACAGATTAATGGTTTATTATACTGCCAGGGGGCGGCACGCTGGTGTAGTGGTTAGCACTGTCGCCTTGCACCTCCAGGGTCCGGGATCGATGGCCTTCTCTGTGTGGATGGAGTTTACATTTTCTGTGTGATTGTTCGTAGTGTGTGAATGAGTGTGTGTATGTGTGTGCCCTGTACACACGGTCTCCTGGGATCGGCGGCAGGGCCCCTGTGGTGGGGGGAGGGGGTGGATCAAGGGGTTCCTGATTTTCTCCCTAATTTAGACATGTTCAAATTCCCACTCATCGTTATGGCAAATCCACATCAAGGCTACTACTACCAGTCAGGGAGGGCGAAGACTATCACGTGTTTCCTCCGAACCACTTGAAGCCAGCCAAGCGGCATAACACACTCGGAGGACATCGCTATCCGCTCCTTCCGCTTACATGAGCTCACAGACGGGCAACAGCAAAGGACGCAACTGCTGCAGCTGCAGTTTGTAGCTTCTCATTTCTTAAACAACCATATCAGAAGACATATCCTTTTTTGTGGCAAAGATGCTACTCTGTTTCAAATTGTTGTCCTGTACCAAGCAAAGAAAACAACTACTAAAATTAGGTTAAAAACATTATTAAAAACTGCCACAGTGGTGACCCATCATCTTCAAGCAAGAAATGTGGTTAAAAAAACATCCTGAATTAGAGTGATGGGAGATCACTTAAACACATAGTGAAATCAAGGGGAAAAAAAAGCAACAGCAGCACTCACGCTCTGTTCAGTAGTGGAAGGAAGAGATTTTCCACAAGCACAATGGAAGGATAACTCAAGGGATTAGAAGTAAAAAGCTGTTAGCCTAAAAAAAACACTTATCAGTGAAAAAAAAAGGAGCATAAGGAATGGATAGTAAAGCATTGGAAAAAGGTCATGTGGTCTGATGAGTCCAGATTTACCCTGTTCCAGAGTAATGAGTGCATCAGAGTAAAAAGAGAGGCGGATGAAGTGATGCACCATCATGCATAGTGTCTACTGTACAAGCCTGTGGGGGCAATGTTATGACCAGATTGCATCTGTTGGTGAGGTCAAGGCTCATCAACGTTATCTGCCCAAAAATGAGGTCAGCTGACGACCTGAATGTACTGAATGACCAGGTTTTTCCATCAACAGAATTTTTCTTACCTGATGGCATGGGCATATTCCAAGATAATCTGTAATCAATACAAGATCTTGGAGAGAAATTAGTGCGACTCTGGATGGATATAAATGTTGTGACGTTATATAAGCTTATCGAAACAGTTCCACAGAAATATTATGCAACGTTTTTTTTTTTGGGTGGACTACGTATATTATTACTACAATTTTTGTGTTTCACAGGAGGTAGAGAGCTTCATTCTGATTGCTTAGCTCTTGTACAGGCTCCAACAGTTCAGGTGGAATTGCAGCTCACACTGCCCCTCGACATCAACAACTACCCCATTTCTAAATTCATCCAGCTTAATTTCAAAGTAAGTTGTGCTTTCATGTTCATTCCTGAAATTGATGGTTAAAAACAAATTGGGTGACGATTCCATTTCGCTTTACAGGAATCAAAGTTTGGAATGTTGACTGCGCCTTTGAAAGAGCCCTTGACTCATTTAGATGATGATATCACACACGAAGCTCTAGATGTCTTCATCATGGTACAAATCTGATGCATTCACCCTGTACAGTACTGTTTGGTTTATCATTTCTGCCTTCTATGTCACTTGATTATTTAAAAAGAAAAACTTCCTTTACAGATTTTGAGATTTATGGGTGACCCACATATGAATGGTGCCCAAGAGAATTTACTCGGAAATTACATCATCCAGAAAGGGCTTTCCAATCCTGGTTTACGAGATGAAATTCTGTGTCAAATTGCTAACCAAGTGTGGAGGAATAGCAACCCGGATAATGCAGAGAGGGGCTGGCTGCTGCTGCTCGGTTGTCTCAGTGCATTCGCACCTTCAGCCAAAATAGAAAAATACCTTCTGAAGTGAGACATGAACTGCTTATGTGTATGTCCCTGTGTATGACTACAGTGGGTACAGAAAAGCATCCCCCCCATGCTTTAAAATAATTAAATGAAATGAGCACAGACACAGTTTTTTCTTTTATCCAACTCTATTTACTCAATGCAACTTTAGCACCCAAGTGAACGGCATCCAAGGAGATAACAACCACTTTCAGAAGAAAAAAAAAAAAACTGAATCACTGATTTGGAAAAATCACCCCTCTGCTACAAATGACTTGTAAGCTCAATCAAATGAAGCTAATCACCTTCTCATTTGCACACAAAGACATTTGATATTCAACTATGATCAGCTGTGGTTATTTTAATAGTTCAGCATGAAAAGCTTGAACATTTCACTTCCTGGTAGTGCAACTGAAGTAGTGCAACAATCAACTATGGGGCTCAAGGCTCTGTAAAAAAGATCTCAGGGATAAAGTCAGGAGATGGATACGAAAAAAAGTCTTTATCATTACCTAGAAGCAAAGTGACGTCTATTATTAAGAAGTGGAAGGTATTTGGTACAACACATGACCTCCCTGGATCAGGACATCACTCTAAACTGGATGAAAGAGCCAGGGAAACTGGTCAGAGGCTACCAAGAGGCCAACAGCAACTCTGAAGCAGTTGCCAGAATTTATGACAAAGAGTGGTCATTGTGTGCATGTAGCAACAATATCACAAATTCTTTGTGAATGTGTCTTGTATGAGAGGATTGCCTGACAAAAGCCACTCTTCAAGAAAGGGCACATGCAGTCTTTGTGTGCCAATTGAGCTTTACAAAAAACGCAGGTGGTCAGATCAAAATAAACTTAATTATTTAAGTTGAATAATTATTTGGCCACCACACTGTAAAATATCAACCAAAACACAGAATTGGTGCTGATTGAATTTTTTTTAATGTTATACATATAATACAGAAAATCTGTGCGCCAAAGAAGCTACTTCTGAAGTGTATACAACATGGAAGTCACCAATCTTGCTTCCTCAAAAATTTCAAGTTGCTAACGTCAGCCATTTTGGAGAGCGATTTTATATGTGCCCCCCAAAAATGGCCATTTTTCACCTTTATACTGTCTCGTTTCAAACAATAATAATCTAAAATGCAAAGTATTAATATTTCTTAAAAATTGGTGTATGCTTCTAGAATGTCAAAATTGTTGCTTAAATGAAAGCATTCCGTGCAAAATTAAGGATTCACAAAAAAATAAAATATAGAATCTGTAGTGCCCGTAATCATGTCAAATTCATGTTGGAATATCTTAACAATTTTACAATTTAGAATAAAACACTTTTTCAGGTTTATGTCTTTTCATGTGAAATATAATGTGGCCAAGTTTCATCTAAATGGCAGTTAAGATCATTGAAAGATTTGAATTTTAAAAAAGTTACGAACACTACATAAAAGGGCATGAAATTGTATTTGGCAAATGGGTTTCTTTTTATCTGATAACAATATAAATGTGTCTGCATATTTACAAAACAATGGAGCATGGAACGGGAGATAAGAAACTTTAAGTATTATGAAAAATGATATTTTATCATTTATTTTATGATCCTGTCTAAAATTCACTTCTTCACCTAGGTGAGATACTTTTTAGCACTGATACCATGTTTTTGGCTGTATGTCTGGTGGAAATCCAAATCAGCTCACCATCCAGATAACACCATTCCTATAGGAAAGCATGGAGGTTATAATATGTTATGGTGGTGTTTTTCTGCAGCAGAGACTGGTGTACCTCTCAGAATAGAAGGAAAATAGATCGGGCAAATTCTTGAGGAAAATCTGCTGCCCTCTGCATGTCAATAAGAGAAGGTTTACCAACATGACAATGACCCAAAGCACATAGCAAAACTGACCACACGGTGGTTGAAGGAGAAGAAAGTGAAAGGTCTTGCATGGTCTAGTCAGAGCCCAGACAGAGAAAATCTGTGGAATGGCCGGGAGACTGCAGTGCACAAACGTCTACACAACATCTAATTTAACACAACTCGAGCAGTTCTGTAAAGAAAAGTCTAGAAATTCACGGATTTGTGTGCCATTGAGAAGGTGATTAGCTTCAGTTGATTGAGTTTCATTTTTCGAAGGGAGTGATCATGTTCCAAATCAGTTTTTTCTGACATGTTGGTTTTGTATCTTTCACTTGGGATGTTAACAGTTTCACAGCTGGATAAAACAAAACTGTGTCTGTCTTCATTTCAGGCTCCAAAGCAACAAAATGTGATTATTTTAAAGGGCTTGATTCTTTTCTATACTCACTGTATGCACTTCATATAAAATTTTGTTGATCTTCATTGTTGTCTTTTGCATGCTACAGGTTTGTTTCAGACAATGCCTACAATAGCTATAAGGCAGTTTGCCAACATAAGCTGATCCAAGCCATGCAAAAGTCGCTTTATGGACCGGAGACGGCAAGGACGTACCCACTGTCCCTGCTGGAGTGGACTGCCAATAGAAAGAAAGCCAATATGGTGCTACAGGTGCACTGTTTCGATGGTGAGACTAACACGGCTTCCTTGATAACCTTTTTTATTTTTTTTTTTATTTTATCTTTAGCAGATTCTTGAAAGGGAAATATTATTTGCAAAATTTCATTAGCCTTGGCTAGACACAATGTTCAATACAGAGACTTATCTCTTCATCTTATCATTCCTTTCTAATTGAGAACAGATATCGCTGCTGCAGTTTTCACGTGAAACCTAAGTGTGAAATAAGAGAAGGCCTGAAATGGCTTCTAAAGAAACTGAGAAACCAGGGTGTCAGTCTTCTTTAAGATTACAATCTGCAGTTTCTTACAGTTTGGGCATGGCTGGCATATATAAGAACACATCTATAACACTAACACATCAAACAAGCACACACACACACACACACACACACACACACACACACACACACACACACACACACACGGCACACACAGCTTCTCCATTCTCCTTCTCTTCTCTTCTGTCTCAGTTAGCCTTGCAGAGTTTTTCCATCTCAGTAGACATTTTCAGGCAATTCTACAGTGCCCAGCAAAAAGGAAGCGACACATGATCTGTAGTGTTAAACTGAATGGAAAAAACAACCAGAGGTGTTGTGTTACTTCTTTACATCACCTCTCTTACTGTGGTTGTGAAAATTATATATATCCTTTTTTTTTTTTTTTTTTTTTTTACAGGAACCTCCTTTCTGTGTCCTGTGAGCTCATGGACCAGTGGAGAAGATCTAGCTGGAGAAATCCTTCAGCACAGGTACAGTACACTGTATATGCAAGAGGAGAGCAGGCTGATAAAACACTGTCAGGCTTTAAACAAGCCACAGGGTCACATAGAGCTCAGGTTCCCAACCCTGGTCCTTGAATACCCCTGTCCTGCACCTTCTAGTGTTCTTCCTGATTTAAGACACCAGCTTCACTTAAGAATTCTACAAGTGAAGAAACCACTTCAATGTGCAGGACACAGGGTACTCAAGGACCAGATTTGGTGACATTTGAAAACTGATTCTTACACCCTTCTGAACATTACTGTTACTAATTGAACATCTGGTACTGTATATTGTGTGAAAGCACCATCACGCTTCCTGCAAACCTCTTACATCTTACTGCACATTACTGCTACTTGCTATTTGCGCTGCTTATTATAGTATACGTGACGCACACCATTGCTACTTGCACACTCTCTTTATGTACACTTTATGTACAGTGCATCTGTTACATACTCAGGATCCCCCCCACCCTGTTTTTATTTAATCTGTACAGTTACTGAATGTTGTGTACTTACTGTGTATAGTGTTTTGTCTACAACAAATGTATAGTGTTTTATGTTGATCTGTACTTTGAGACCCACAAACAGCCGGAATCAAATTCCTTGTGTTTGTTCCTTTGGTTTTGGTTTTGTAGGGGTGTTACTGATTCCTGGAAGGGTTGCTCTGTCTTCATGAAGGAGCATGGGCAGTGGGCTGAGCTGGCAGGGCATGATTATGTAATGGACCTGATTGCTGACCTGGAGCTAATGCGAGATTTCCCAAAGCAGAAGTCCTACTTCATCATCTCCGCTGAGAGTCCTACCAGAACCCGACCCAACGCCAGCCTGTTAGTAATATTAATAGTACAAATAATGTCTGCCAAAACTGTTCACATTTGAGTCCAGTAACATGCATATACTTTTTGTAATTCATGGTGATTACAATATTATCTAAAATACTGTATATGTGATCAAATTGTAACTATGAAATTTGTGCAATAGTGTTGCATGTAGAGTATTATGAATAGAGATACATTGCAGTATATCTGTTCTTACAGAGACTGTTTTACCTGATTTTTTTTTTTTTTTTACCATAATACAGCGCTCTGTTTGGAAGTGGTTTTGATTCAGATGATGAAAGCCCGCCCTTAACCCACCAATGGCCACCACCAGTCTCCCAGATTCGGATGGATATTACAGTCATGGTCAGATGCTTTGAAGTTTCGTTGTTTGTTTGTTAATCTTACCTTCATATAACTTTAAAATGATCCATGTGATTTAGAATTGAAGTGAGTGAATTGAGGTTTTTGTTGCCAATAGTCGAAAGGCTGAAAATACAGTATGGACGCATGATTATCACACTCGGGTGTCCTTGTTGAATATTCCATCCCAGATTTAGTCCCTCATTTGCTGTTGTTAAGCTCTGGTCTTCTGAGAGGGCTGTTAGCTAAATTTTATTGCACAGCTGTGATGATTTGTGGTCATTCACCTACAAGAGCGTTAAATAAGGTCAGGCACTAACCTTGAATGAGGAGGGCTGGGGTGAAGTCAGTGTTCTAGTACATCTCAAAGGTGTTCAGTAGGGTTGAGGTCAGGGATTTGTGCAGGACACTTTGGTCCTTCAGTCCAACATTTTCAAACCAGGTCTTTACTGACCTTGCTTTTTGCACAACTGCATTGTTTGGCTGGAACAAGTTTGTATTTTTTAGTTTGAGTAATTGGAATTTGTAATACTATAGCACCAAAAGATCGCTCACTCACTCACTCACTCACTCACTCATGGTCTATACCGCTTTATCCTGTATTCAGGGTCATGGGGGGCCTGGAGCCTATCCCAGGAGATTTAGGGCACAAGGCGGGGTACACCCTGGACAGGGTGCCAATCCATTGCAGGGCACACACACACTCACACATTCATTCAAACACTACAGGCAATTTGGGAACACCAATTAGCCTAATCTGCAGGTCTTTGGACTGTGTGAGGAAACTGGAGTACCCGGAGAAAATGCACCAAGCATTGGGAGAACATGCAAACTCCATGCACACAGCGATGGGAATTGAGCCTGGACGGAAATCAAACCCAGACCCAGGAGGTGCAAGGTGCAAGGTTGCACCAAAAGATTCCCTATACAAATCTGTGCTTCAAACTACTCTGTGGCATCAGTTTGGGAAAAACCATCTGTGGAAGTGGTTTGGCTATAAACTGTAGTTTATACCGGGATTTATGTTTGTATATTGTTTTACCACATTCATACACCGACCAGCCATAACATTACAAAGCAAAACATTATGCCCCGTATTATTTAGGTTTCTCTTGTGCCAGCTCTGTGGCAGCTCTGGCCCCTTAGGGGATGATGATGCCACAAGACCTCTGGGGGTGTGTTGTGTGACTGGCACTAGGGTGTTGGCAGTGGATCCTTTGGGTGCTTGGCCTCAATGGATTGGACTTGTTTGTCCAGTACATCCCATTGGGTTGTGGAGAATTTGGAGGCGGAGTCAGCAGCCTTGGGCTCTTTGCCCGTCTGGCCCCATGCATGGTGGGCTGTATTGCACTGGCTGTTGTGGTTCAATTCAATTCAATTCAATTCAATTCAATTTTATTTACATAGCATGTTTAAAGAAGGTCATTGCTGCAAACCAGCTTTTACAGAATAAAAAAAATATGTAAATGAGTTTGTGAGAAAATATGAAATCATAATTATCAGCTTGTCCTTGATGAGCAAGCCGAGGGAAAATCTCCCTGAGATGGAAATACAAAGAAACCTTGAAAGGAACCCGACTCAACAGTTAAGCCTTTATTTGTCACATATACATTACTGCACAGTGAAATTCTTTCTTCACATATCTGAGTTCAGAGCGCTGGGTAAACCATGACACAGCACCCCTAGAGTAGATACTGTTGGGCCCTTGAGCGAGGCCCTTAACCCTGGCACCCTGGCTGAGCTAGGCCTCGAGCCATGACCTTCCAATCAGTAACTCAGAGCCTTAACACACTGAGCCACCGCTGCCCCCACAGGGAACCCATCCTCATTTGGGTAATAATGGATAGCAGGAATTGATTTTGCGGTCATGTTAGTGTGTTAGGAGCCTTTAGGATGCTACTACAGCATTGACATTTTTGTCAATTTACGCTCCATTGGCTTTTCTGTGGGATCGGACGGGCTGTCCTCTGGTCCCCTGGACATGGGAGAGCCTCAGGTTCCCATGATTCTGTCACCAGTTTGTGTGGTGTTAATGCTTTGACAGATCGGTGTAGATCCATATGAAACGCTTTCTTATTTTTCTTATTTATCATTTCTGTACTACTAACAGAATCCGATTTTAGCGAGGCTCCCCCTCAGAGAGGTATGGACCGTTATCTGGACAGCTTATTCGACCCAGTGCTGTCTGATGGTAGTGGGGTAGGTCTCTTGAACTTCTTCTATGTACTTTAAGATGATTTTTCATGTCATTTTCACATAGAATTTGTCTTGACAATTCATGTGCAGAGCGTAAAGGGCATGTTTAATATAATTCACTAAAACTTATACTAACTTGATTTAACACACTGCTGGTTGTAATAGCTCTCTGTTAAGCTATGAAATAAATGAATATTATACTGTATACATTCATAAAAGTATGAATAGGCCAGATCAACTGTTATCTCCACCGCATTCTGTGGATCATTTGAACCTAGATGGATGTAATTGATTGAGCATCAAATGTCCAGTTGGCACCAGGTTCCCAGCAGTGAAGCCGATTAAGTTACTGGATTACCGTATTTCTTACAGCATTAAGCTCCGTGTCATTTCTTAGCCAGAGGTCATTAAATCATTATACTCTTAAAAGGTGTTTTCAGACTCCCTTAATGTAATGGCTGTCATCCAGAAACTCACTTTCTGTCAAGTTAAAACTAAACAAATGACTTGATACGATTTCTTCGCCAAAAACGATGCGGAAGTCAAAAGGTAACTTCATTAACATTGTTGCCATAAATTAGTAGCGCTGTACACATAAATGGTCAAATTTCTGCCAGTCGAAATGCTGCAGGGGAGTAAATGAGAGCCAGATAATTGAGGTAATGGTTAATGGGCTAAGCTGCTCTTAGAGAGTATAAGGTACTCCCAGGGGGGAGATTGATTTCTCATGTGAGTGAACACAGAAAGGGCCCTGGCTCAGATAGAGCCTGTTCATCTCTGCCTTTATCTCTGAGAATCAGGATCTCGAGAAGTCAGCCAGCATGTCCAGTCGGATGAAGGGAGCCGGGGGGATTGGAGGTGAGGATGGAGCGGAGGAGGAAAGGACACGGGTGAACAGGCCTTATCCCCCAGGACTGCAGCCTGGCGGTGAGTCATTCAGCTGCCGCTCTTCCCGTCTTACTTCACCATCCATTAATTATGCATGCGAGCCCTTGTGTCAATCGGTTGCTAAATGCAATCATCAGCCTGCAGGGTCGAATTTAGACTTCCAGGTTTATGGTATTTTGTTCAATGGGTTTTGCAAGGAACGTCTTTATCCATGCTTGCACTGAATCTGGTTTTAGATGCTAAAGAAAGACGAACATGTTGATTTTTTCTTATTAAGCTCAGCGTCGTCATCAGCTCAAAATATCATTCCAGGTTGTTTTGAAAACAATATCAAGATCCGCAATATTTTATATAATATTTTACAATAAAGTAACAAAGTTCTGTTTTTTAAGTAAAGGCATTGATGAATGCATATATAATCTTTGTTACCCTTGTTTTCCTTCATCTTTTCAGCGGTTCCTGTTCTACCAGTTATGGGGACTATGATGCCACCTGTACCCATGCCAGCTATGCACTCTGTACCTTCAACTCTTGCCCCAACATCTACAGACTCTGTTCCCTCAGTACCCCCTGTTTCCCAAATGCCATCAGTACCCACAGTACCGTCAATACCACCAATGCCGGCTATGTCAGCTGTACCTTCTATGCCAGTCATGCCACCTTTCCCACCTTACTCAGCTTTACCGAACATGCCACTGATGACTAGTGGAGCGGGTATGAATGCAGCAGATCACTCTTTATATTGTCTTTTATATTTTCACCGCATGTTTCTGTGCGAACACTGTTAGAACATCTAAAGTGATTTTAAATTGAAGTCTGAAGTATTTTCCTCTTTAATGTTCCAATCATATTAGATCCCAGTGTCCTCGCGCAGCAGCAGCAGCAGGCCATCATCAACCAGCAAGCCATCATACTTGTGAGTATTTTGGGCTCTCATACAGTGTGAAGCCATCGATCCACCACTGAGATTTTAAATTTGCACAGTCATAGATTTAATTGCTTCTCCGTTGTGCTGTTGAACAGGCTCAGCAAATGACGATGCAAGCAATGGCCCTTCAACATCAGATGTATAATTCAGCAAGCAGGCCATACACTGGTCCATCTCATCACAGTGAGCATGTCTCAGTGCCCCGCTCTGTCCAATCAAGCCCAGTGAGTAAACAAAACACTCAAAACACTCCAAATGTGCTTTTGTATGTAAAGCTTTTTATTATACAATACATCATAAATTATTATACCATTAAAATTGATTTAGATCGCTAGTTCGATTCCCGGGTGATGCTGTAACCTCTCGCAGCCGGGGGTCTAGGGAGAGCTGATTGGCCGAGCTCTCTCAGAGGGGAGGGATGAGAGGTACTTAGTGCTCCCACATTAATCACGGCTCTACAGCCAATCAGGGGCGTATGTGAGCTCACGCGAGTGGAAGGAGCGGATAGCGCTGTCCTCCCAGTGTGTTGCGCCGCCCCCAACGGTGCATGAGTGAGCAGTTCGAAAAAGATGCGGTCGGCTGGCGTCACGTCTTTCGGAGGAAACACGTGATAGTCTTCGGCCCTCCCGACTGAGTGGTAGTAGTAGCCTTAATGTGGGAGCCCCCTAGTGACGGGGAGGAATTGGACACGACTAAATTAGGGAGAAAATCAGGGAAAAATCTATTTATTCATTGTATTGTACATTATTCAATTAATTGTAAATTTCTTTATTAATTTTATTTTATAGTGTATTCATTTTATTGTACTGTGATATATTGTATATATACATACTGTATTTATTAATACTTTATTAATTCTCACGAGTATTTCTCACTCAGCTTAATCTGTAGTTTATATGATGTACAGTACTAAAGGTTTTGCATTATCGTTATGTTTTAATGCTAAACACACAGTACTTGACACACTACATCTTAGGCACTTTGGTCCGAAGCATTTTAACAAAATTTTATAATAATAATAATAATAATATCAATAATACATTTTATTGATAATGGACTTTATATTTGAAGCAAATCTCAAAGTACTACAAATTATTTCAGCCCAAACGCTACAATAAAATAAGTTTTAAAACCAGATTTAAAATCATCAACAGTCTGTCGCGTCCTCAGATACCCTGGAAGAGCATTCCATAGTCTAGGTGCCGACTGAGCAAAAACCCAGATCTCCCATAGTAGTACCATAGCATGGTATTGTGTACAACTAACCTCTCAACACAAAAATATTTAATGAATCTTCATTTATTTATCTTCATATGGCCAATGAAACATCAGTTAAATGCTAAATATCAAATTCACATTTCAAATTAAAATTTTATTTGTCACATACAGTCATATTGTGTAAGAAAAATAGAGTATGAAAAGGAAAATATTCACATAAGGAATATGAAATATTAAATAAAATATAATAAAAATTTTACAATTTAGAAAATATAGAATACAAGTACTTAAAATAGAATAGAAATAAAATGAAATGGAAATGTCCAGTCATGACCATACTGTAACAGCAGAACAGTGTGCAAAGTACTGTTTAATGAATGTGTTAAATGTACAGTATATTAAATCTCCAAACAAGAACCAATTCTAAATTGTCTCTAATCGGTTATGTTATTTATTTTTGTGCATCTTTTCATAGCATGTTAAAATAACTTCATCATTATTTATTTATTTAGTGCTGTTGTTAAGTGTTTTCAGTACATCGTTAGCTTTATCTTAACAGAACAAATCTGAAACCGGACCTGTTCCACACACTCAAGTTCCACCTGGCCCTGCACAGAGACCCCTCCGGCATCATTATGGTGAGTCATCAATTATATTCACTGAATGATTGACATGATCAACCCTTTTTGAGATTCAAGTTGCCTGTTCATTATTATCTTCTTCTTCTTCTAATTTACGAGGGGCATTCAAGTCAAACCGGGACTCGTGATGACATTTCCAGTGAATGAGGCTGTAAAACTGGTTGACCGTTAGGGAAAACCTCAAGCACAGAATGCTGATGAGACTCTTAGTCGCAGTAAAATTATTGAATGGTGCAAACATTTTGACACAAGGCCGTACATCAGCGAATGAAGATCGCAGTCGAGGAGCTCGGAGCTCACTGCAGTCGTTCCCGTGAACATTGTGTGAAAATTGCCGAATAACTTGTCGCCAATTTGCGGAAGAGACGCATCTGTGCGTGTGAACTGTACACACACTCATTCACTGACACCACTTGACGTTACAGGAACTCGGCTGGGAGTTATTGCCACACCCCTGTACAGTCTTGACCTTGCTCCAAGACATTTCCACATGTTTGGGACATTAAAGGAGTTCCTGGGAGACCAGCATTTCAGACGTGAATCAGACAGGCAGTCCAATCGTGGCTCTGGTGGGCTGAGAAAACTTTCTACCTTGATGGTGTCCAAGCGCTAGTGAAACACTGGGATAAGTGCATTACTGCACAACTGTGTTCTGTTATTTTGCACAACCAAAATCCTGGTTTGACTTGAACACCTCTAAGTTGAGTAGATTGTATACGTCATACCAAAGCAGGTCATTATTTCTTGAATTTCTCTTTTAGGCCAGCCCAGGACAGTACCATCAGAGGATGTGGTGAGGTCCACCATCTCAAACTCCGAGCATATAGAACCAAGTCACAACATCAAAGACATCATTAAACAGTACCAGCCTGGCGTAGTCAAACCTGTAGATGTACAGCGGTCTGTATATCCCTACAACTAGTTTAACTGTTCTAACTGCCTATGCTTGACCTGATAATACAACATATAAAATGTTTACAACCTCAGATATTGTTAGAGTATACTAAAGCTATGCATGGTTTCATAACATGTATGTTTTGTATACCTGTAATTACAGAAGAGATGCTAAAGTGTTTATGAAGAAGCCAGACCCTCATGATGAAGCTATGATGATCCTTAAGGACCAGATGAATGCCCCACCTACCCAGGTAGATCAGTTATCAGCGGCTTGGATTTCACACCTTTCTACATTACTAATAAATAATTGACCCATTACCTCCTTCTACCTACAGAAAAAAACCTATACTCCAGGCCCCCCTTCTTCAGATGTCAGAGAGATTGGAAGACTACAACCATCAAAGAGCACAAAGATGAAAAGATCACCTCCAGTACCTGCAATCAGTCAGAGATCCCCAGCCCCGCCACCCAGTAAGTACAATTTATTACAAAGCACAAGAGAGATACTGGACTTCATTTATCATACCACACTTTTATATTATAAAAAAAAAATAGAGAGAGAGAGATTTTCCTGGGACACACTAAACTATACATACAGAATAACAGGTTTCACTGACACGGTTTTCCTTCATACACACACATCTGTGAATATTAAGTCAAGTCAAGTCAAGTCAAGTCAAGTAGGCTTTTATTGTCATTCCAACCATATACAGTTAGTACACAGTGAAACGAAACAACGTTCCTCCAGGACCAGGGTGCTACATACATGCAACAACATAAATTTACAACATACATTTTACATTAGGTTACTCTAAAAGAAGAACTATCAATATTCATACAAAGATACACAATAGACAAAGTGCATGTGCAAATGTGCAAACAAAGAGGTACATGACAGACACAACAATGTAAGACACAACAGTACTTTTTTGATGTAGGATGAATTGAGGTAGTGGGAAGAGCAGCAGTAAACAATTTACATTGACAAGAGTAGTTTGTGCAAATAGCAATAAATATTGTGCAAAAAAATTGCGAGGAGCAGCACAGGTAGGTAGGTATGAGCAGATTGAGATATATCAGATTGAGATAATCGATATCAATCACCTTTAGTGCAATGCATGTTCATGGCATAATTGATTTGCATGCATAAATTAATAACCACGCGGGTCGCGCGAGGGGCATAAACTGTTCAGAACGGGTAGATCCGCAGGCGGCTACCACACGGAGTTCTGAACAGGCAAAGGCGCGGACATGTATACACGCGGTTGCCACGTGTTTATTTAAGGGTCCTGATACCGGCGCACTTTGTGCGAATATTAGGTAGCACCGGTAAGGTATCAGGGCAAAAGAAAAGAAAAGAAAAGAAAAGAAAAGAAAAGAAGAGTTGTTTAGAGACAGAGGCAAAGCCCCAGCCTCTGTCTATGTAAGACGCCGGCGAAAGCGAGGGAAAAAGCGAGCGAGCGAGCGTGCGTGCGCGCGCAGTACAGTTTATTAGTGCACGAAGCACAAACTCTCTCCCATAAATCCTCGGTAAGGGCGAAGGCCCCGAGAGGATATAGTTTTGTTTTATTTTCCAGAGCCCCGTCCGTTCTCACGTAGACGGCGGAGTTCTGTTTATTTATTCATTTATGTGTTGAGTTTTCATTTGTTTCCTTTAATCTCCTAATTAATAATCCCACGCCATCTCCAAACGGGAAGGTCCCGTGTGTATCACAAGCACTCACACATTTCGTTAACCCCCTCTAAAGCCCAGCGTAAAGGCTCTTCTCATTAAAAAACGCTCCATACCACACCACGTAACAGAGAGAAAACCAATTTCTCAGAGGCAGAAAAAAAAAACTAAAAAAAAAAAAAACTTTATAAAATCACATCTACATCCATAAAAAAGTAGTACAGCACCTGCAAAGCACAACATCTGGAGACAAATTACAGAAAAGGGGAATTAGATTGGATTTAAAGCAAGGTGAAAACGAAACTGAAAAACAAAGGGGAAAAAAAAGACAACTGCACCGTACTCAGGTGTACTCACATACATCACGCCCCTCACTCAGGGGAACCACGGTGTTTAATTTAATCTCAGCCGCTGATGTTGTGATATAAAATCAGGTGGGCAGGAGACTGAAATAAGGAGACCTGGTGTATTTGAGATGTCTGATGATGGCACACAGCACACTAGGGACTGCAAGCCTTATTGTGGGTTGAACTATAGCAGATCGGTCAAACTAAATGTGGACACAGCCAGGATTGGCACTGAATTATTTCTTGGTTGAATTAATTCTGGCTCTGAAGTGTTTCATCTCATTAAATGAAGATGCATTGGCAAAGAGAACAAATTTATGAGCCAGATTTGTACCCCTGGGAAAAAAAAATCATACCTGTCTCTAAATCTCTCTTCCCCAGGGCTTGTGCTAAAGCGTAAACAACAACATGCTCGAAATTTTCTTTAAAAATGCCAGTTAACCATTACATTCTTCTTTTCAAAGGCATCATTTTGTTTCTCTGAAGTATAAATAAGACAACTGGTCTTGTTTATATTTCAGAATTTAGGATTTTGGATTTATGTTGGAGGAATTTCTGAAATAAATAAAATAAATTTTTAAATTTTAATGAAATATATATTTTAACCTTACAAGGTAATCTGTATGTATAATTGCAATAACTCTGACAATTATGTTGATTGACCATAATATCACCACACCCTCCACCAGATGAACTGAACAACATTGTTCACCCATATACCCCAGCAATTAGTAGTTAGTCAGCCCATCTCGTCCAATCCCACAGAAAAAAAAAAAAAATGCATCACCAAAAAAGTAAATGCTGGCAATTAAATAAATGTCACCAAAACAGCCAGGACACCACTGCTTGCTGCACACGGTGCCCAGGGCAGATGATCGGCCGCCAAACTCCCCAGATCCTAATCCGATTGAGCACCCATGGAATACACCAACCTGAACCCACAGCACCAAAAGGGTCTGTTACCAATGTTCTGGTGCCAGACACCGCAACAGACCCCCTAGTGCCGCCCAAGGGGTCAGAGCCACCCAGACGGCACAAGGGGAACCTAAAACCTTGGTGGTTGATCAGTGTGTATGATTTAAAGCCCATAAACTGAGTATCACACTAGTGAGTATTCTAACATCCACATCTCAGAATCTTATGAATCTGTCCTTATCAAGCATCATAAATTATTTTAAAATGATAAGTGACGGGTAACCACTAACCATGTTTATGTTTCTCTTCGAACTAACCATGCGTGTGTTTTCCAGTATCTCGAGACCTTCCCGTTGTAGAAGAGACCGTACAGACCCAGCTCCATAGGAGAAGCAGCGAAGAGCACTACACCTACACAAACGTACCCTGGAAGATCTACCTGAGAAAAGAGGTAACGTCTTCATACACTCACCTAAAGGATTATTAGGAACACCTGTTCAATTTCTCATTAATGCAATTATCTAATCAACCAATCACATGGCAGTTGCTTCAATGCATTTAGGGGTGTGGTCCTGGTCAAGACAATCTCCTGAACTCCAAACTGAATGTCAGAGTGGGAAAGAAAGGTGATTTAAGCAATTTTGAGCGTGGCATGGTTGTTGGTGCCAGACAGGCCGGTCTGAGTATTTCACAATCTGCTCAGTTACTGGGATTTTCACGCACAACCATTTCTAGGCTTTACAAAGACTGGTGTGAAAAGGAAAAAACATTCAGTATGCGGCAGTCCTGTGGGCGAAAATGCCTTGTTGATGCTAGAGGTCAGAGGAGAATGGGTCGACTGATTCAAGCTGATAGAAGAGCAACTTTGACTGAAATAACCACTCGTTACAACCGAGGTATGCAGCAAAGCATTTGTGAATCCACAACATGCACAACCTTGATGCAGATGGGCTACAACAGCAGAAGACCCCACCGGGTACCACTCATCTCCACTACAAATAGGAAAAAGAGGCTACAATTTGCACGAGCTCACCAAAATTGGACAGTCGAAGACTGGAAAAATGTTGCCTGGTCTGATGAGTCTCGATTTCTGTTGAGACATTCAAATGGTAGAGGCAGAATTTGGCGTAAACAGAATGAGAACATGGATCCATCATTGGGCATCGTTTAAATGCCACGGCCTACCTGAGTATTGTTTCTGACCATGTCCATCCCTTTATGACCACCATGTACCCATCCTCTGATGGCTACTTCCAGCAGGATAATGCACCATGTCACAAAGCTCGAATCATTTCAAATTGCTTTCTTGAACATGACAATGAGTTCACTGTACTAAAATGGCCCCCGCAGTCACCGGATCTCAACCCAATAGAACATCTTTGGGATGTGGTGGAACAGGAGCTTCGTGCCCTGGATGTGCATCCCACAAATCTCCATCAACTGCAAGATGTTATCCTATCAATATGGGCCAACATTTCTAAAGAATGCTTACAGCACTTTGTTGAATCAATGCCATGTAGAATTAAGGCAGTTCTGAAGGCGAAAGCAGGTCAAATATATATATTAGTATGGTGTTCCTAATAATCCTTTAGGTGTGTGTGTGTGTGTGTGTGTGTGTGTGTGTGTGTGTGTGTGTGTGTGTGTGTGATAGAGTGTTTCTAAACACTGTGTTCGGTGGTGTAGTATCACAATCTTTTGCTTGTTAGGTTTTCTATCCCAAGGACAGCTTTAATCACCCACTGGTGTTAGATCTCCTGTTCAAGCAGGTCTGTTTTTTTTTATTGCACACAAGATTTATTTTTTTCCCTATCACCCACTGTAGCTGGACAACCCCTGCTGATTTTAACAGTAGGTTCTGTTTTAGATCGTCCACGACACATTTTCAGAGGCTTGTATTCGGATCACGAAGGAGGAGAGACAGAAAATGAAATCCCTTTTTGGTACGGTGCAGAAATCAAATACAAATTATGTTACTTGTCAGGAGTCTTTAGGATGTTAAATCGACACGTTGATCAACATGTTTTAATTCTTTAACAGCTGAGCACGATATTGACGCGGGTGCCACGACACAAGACGAGAACGTGAAGAAAAAGGTGGTTGTTGCTGCGAAGGACACCTGGGAGATCTATTTCTCTCGTCTTTTCCCAGCATCTGTAAGGAACTCCCATCACTTCTCCATCTCTTGTATCCTATTCAAACTCTTAGCTCGTTCTAAATGGAAAGCTGTTGTATATATATATGTGTGTGTGTTTCAGGGCAGTGTGGGCACTGGTGTCCAGGTCCTTTCTGTGTCCCACAGGGGTATCAAGCTGCTGAAGATGGTGAGGAGCAGCGCGCTGGCCCCAGATTACTTCCGTGTTTTAAGACCATACAGGTACGCAGAAGAAGAGGATCGGAATCAACCCTCCATCACAACACACGCGGCTTATACTGACGTGTTTGATTTTTTGTTTCCACGTACAGCTACACAGATATCATGTTTGTCACCATTCCCTCTAAGAACATGCTGGAGTTCAACCTCACCAACGAGAAACTGATTCTCTTCTCAGCCAAAGCTCCTCATGTGAAGACCATGATCGACTATTTCATCACAGAGTTGAAGAAGGTGAGCTTTGCATTGGTGCTGGGTCCGGGGCGGACAGTGGTGGCGTTGTGGAGTAATCGTGTTCTCTTTCGCTCTAGGACTCCGATTATGTGGTTGCTGTGCGTAATTACGTTACAGATGACAGAACAGTGCTGAGTTTCCACAAAGGAGACATTATACGGCTGCAGAAAATGGAGGGGCTGGAGGAAGGTGGGGCGGAGTTACCACCAAGTCTTACACACTTTATATAAATGCAATAAAAGCCATTTTCAGACTTAAATTCATTTTGGAAAATGATTGTATGCAGACACACACATGGTTATCTATAAGAAAAGATTTTGTTGAAAATTGCTAGATATGCATTTTTTAGAAGCTATATAAGGTATATCACTAGCACTGGTTTTGCTGCAATTGGAATTCATGTTCAACAAAATCAATATTTGCAAACTTAACATTTCTGAAAAATAATTAAGCAGGAAGACACACAGGAGACACAACATCCACCTGCTGTGTGAGTGAAGCAGTTGCATTTGGTACGACCCGTTTAGTTATATCTGCTATGCCCTGTTCTCCAGTCAGTATTTCTAAATTATACCGTAATCTTATTGGACTATAGACATACAGTATATGCAGTCGGTTGTTGCCTGATCATATGTGATTGTGATTTCATACACATTTTCTTTTGACTCTGTAAATCTTTTTTTGCAACAATGACCATTGTTAAAAGCAATATATACAAATAAAATGGAATGGAATTTAATTGATTGGGCCTTATACAGTACAACTCAACACTGACGCCCTTATCCAGAGATACTTACTTTTTAAAAATCTCTTTATACATCTCAGCATATGAGTGTTAAGGTGCTGAAGGGTCGACAGTGACAACTTTGTGTTGCTGGGGCTTGAACTGGGACCTTCCGCTACCACTAGTCCATTAGCGTTAAACTAATACCTTAATCTTACCCTAACTACTGAGCTACACCTGCCCTACCAAGTTGCACAAAAAAAAAATATATATATATATATATATATATATAAACTTTTTTAAGATTAAAACTTAACCAGCAAATTATTATCGATACTAAATTT
Source organism: Clarias macrocephalus (assembly GCA_011419295.1). Taxonomy (NCBI): domain Eukaryota; kingdom Metazoa; phylum Chordata; class Actinopteri; order Siluriformes; family Clariidae; genus Clarias; species Clarias macrocephalus. The sequence goes on along the minus strand of JAAGKR010000034.1, from coordinate 1,934 downwards.
ACATTGCCACAAACACAATTGATTTATTCATTGTGTCAAGAACGTGACATGTGGAATTATAGCGTTTTGCAAACTAGTTATAATATATAACCAAAATAATTTTATGTAAATTTTGGAATTTGTGCTTTTTTTGTGCACAAAATCTTTTCTAACAGCTTGCAAGACTTCTTGCCTTTTTGAAAAATTTTGATATCTCATTTCACATTTAAAATGGAAAAATATGGAAAAATATGGAAGTCGGTTTTGTTTTTGACGATACAATGTTGCCCAGCTGTCATCTGGTTAAATGGTTAGCAGTGAGCATCACTGTGTGAATGTAAATGTTTATTTGAAACGTTTGTCTGGACATCTAATCCCTGTGTCTGTTCTGTAGGCTACTGCTATGGTTGCATAGTCAAAAAGAAGGTCATGCTTCTTGAGGAGATAAAAAGAGACACATCTGACTTTGGTGGGTCAGTGTACACTGTCTGCATGGAGGGATGTTCAGCTTTAGTATCTCTTTCATTGCAGTAAAACTCTGTAATTGTAATATTTTCCCTTATGAGTACTAATGTGTTTGTAAATGTAATTTCTGAGTAGTTGATTATTGAGTATTGTAATATACATTGTTACACCATTCTTTTGCCTTCCTGAAGGCTGGAAGTTTGGAGCGGTCCATGGTCGTGCAGGGGTTTTCCCTGTGGAGTTCGTCCAGCCAGTGGCAGCTCCAGATTTTATCAACCTCCCTGTCGACAAGAAAGACGAACCCAAGAACAAGCAGGGTCATGTGGCTGCCTCGGCCGCCTTGGCCGTAGCTGTAGGTTCCACCGCTGCAGCTCATGAGCTCGACCGTTCCATCGAAGTATGTTTGTTTCACTGACATGAAAACTTCTCATCAGCGTTTTATGTTTATTCTAGACCAATTCGATATAAAGAAAATCCTCTTACTGCTCAACACTTAATTAAGATATACGAGGGCTGTACTCAACATAATACAAAATGGGCATAACATTTAAAAAAATTATTATTTTATTATCTGACATGAATCAACTTGCATGTGTTGGTAGAGTCTTTCTTTATAAAAAGGTACTAATCAAAAAAGTCTCCATCATTGAACCTAACTCTCTTCGTCACACTTGATGGTCTACCACTGTGTGATTTGTCTTCAACATACTTTCAAATTTTTTATCCATCTTAGTGGAGACCATCAACTGAGACAAAGGAAAATTTCAGAGAGGATTCAAGAGCTGAGTTCAACAATGGTGCAAATGCATCGCTTGTGATGGAGACTATTTTGAGTAGTACCTTTTGTATAGTTGAAGAGTTTCTTTACCAACATGTGCAATTTGAATGACATACTGTATGTTAGTTACTAAAAAAATATACCCATTTTTGCATGAGTTCTTGTAAATTGAATAAATGTAAAAGTGTTACGATATGTTAGCGGGACCATACATGTTAAACTTTGAAGTTATTAAATATTGTATGAAACAATGCTGTAATTCTGTAAAATACTGGTTTGTATCAGTGTCTTTGCTTCTATACTCATCCTGTAAAAAGAACAACATATTCTCTCTCTCTCCTCTAGGTGGCTTCACCAGGCAGTGATTATACCGAGGCCCATACAGACTTCAGCACCATGGAGATTGATGAGAGGATCCTGCAGGACAGCCAATTCAACATGGTGGAGTTTGCCAAGAAATATTTCAGAGAGGCCCATAGGAAGACCAGGTGTTTTCCTTTAACATTGGAACATACTGTATGTTCGAAATGGTACAGTAGGCTGTCGTGACTGGCGAAAAACACCTGAACAATCTTGTGTTACTTTCACAGTGATTCACAACGGCAAAGGTCTAAGAAGGGGAAGGAAACCATGGAATTATCAGATATTGTGAAATTTTCCAAGGTATAATCATAACAGCTGGTGTAATATATGGAAATGCTTCCTAAACTTT
>JAAGKR010000033.1:216632-394366 GCA_011419295.1 Clarias macrocephalus | reverse complement strand
GTCAAGAAAATACATTGATTTAGCCGCAAAATAACACATATTTCTTCTGCTACAGTTTTTACAAGTATGTTCCTCCAAACAGTTTCTTTATTATTATTATTTTTTATTTTAGAAGTAACACTAGCTGGATTAATGTCGACATCATTCACTTTTTAATTGTCACAGTGGTGAATAAGCCTTGTCTAGTTTTATTTGATATGCACACAAGATGCTAGGGAAAGTCCGGACAGCAATTGAATCAAGGAGGGAAAGAATCACTGGTTATTTTATAATTAGTTTATTCTAAAGTGGTTGTTGGTGGCAGGGTGGCTTATTGGTTAGCACTGTCGCCTTGCACCTCCAGGGTGCGGGTTCAATTCCCGTCTCTGTGCGTATGGAGTCTGTATGTTCTCCTTATGCTTGGTGGGTTTCCTCTGGGTACTCCGGTTTCCTCCCACAGTCCAAAGACATGTCGATTAGGCTAATTGGCATTCCCAAATCGCCCATAGTATGTGTGCCCTGTGATGGATTGGCACCCCGTTGTGTCCTAAGTCTCCTAGGATAAGCTCCAGGCTCTCCATGACCCTGTATACAGGATAAAGTGGTATAGACAATTAGTGAGTGTGAGTACAGTGGTTCTTATTGTAAGAATGATCAATGATGAATGTATTTAAATGCTTCCTTTTTTGATATATTTTTTTATATTTTAAAATTGTAAAAAAATAAAATAAAAAGGAAAGTAAAATCCAATCCCTTTAAAGAGTTTACATCTACATACTATAGTATTGTGCAGTCTTATGTGCAGGTAAGGACATATCTGAAAAAAAAAACAAAGAAACAAAATGTTTCTTCATATAAAGATGATTCTAAGGAACAGTAGACAGTAAAATATTAAACATTGTACCAACATAACCAAAAAAAATAAATATTTTTTTTATATATAATATATATTGGCTATGACAAACACTGTTTGCATAACAAACAATGTCACTTCTTTCAGTTTGATAAGAAAAACTGCTGCTAGGTGATTACAAACATAATTGAGAAATGCTTCAGATCTTTCACAGGCACGGTAATGGTACAGGCTGTACCCCTCAACCTATTAATACTTCTATTAAAGCGTCTTCTCTTGTGTCACCAAAACAGCTCTGAACTATCGAGGCATGGACTCCGCAATACCTTTGAAGGTGTGCTGTGATATCGGACACCGAAGCGTTAGCAGCAGATCCTTTAAGTCTTATAAGTTGCACGGTGGCACATTGAAGGAACAGAATTGTTCCTTTAACATCCTACAGAAGAGCTAAAACAGCTGGGATTGGGATTGGCCCAAACAGGCTAGACCTTGCTTTCCATGCAGATTAATGAGGGCTTGGCAGTCTATATGTCCTTTCTTGGATTCATTTTGGCAGGTTCTAACCACAGCATAGCCACCCAGAAGACCTGCCGTCTTGAAGATGCTCTAAAGACCTTGTTCAAATCTCTACCTGCCCATTTTCCTGCATCAACTTTGAGAACTGACTGTTCACTTGCTGCTTAAAATATCACACCCCCTTGACATAATCAATGTTGTTAACTTCCTTGCTTTTAATGTTATGGCTGGTTGGTGTATATGTAGTTACTTTTGCTTGTACCTACAACAAGGAAAATATTACAATATTTTCATAGTCGTACATTAAATTATGGCATTTAAAACAGGAATATTCACATTAAGCATTACTACCCATCAACCTCATATATAGACATAAAAACAGCATTATTAGTGCTTAGATACAGTAATTACTTTGAAATGACCTTAGACTGCAGATGAAAGGCTTCATGACTGCCCTAGTTAAGGATTCCTGCTGATAAATAGGTTAGTATGTTTATTACTAAGATGATGAGATTAAGATGATAAGTTATAAATATTAACTTCCGCCTAAAATATAGATGTGTAGAACTCCATGTAGTAGACTTTCTGACTTTAATGTTATCCTGCCTCATAACAGGTGTTAGAGTAGAAACACCTCTTAGCCTAAAAAAACTAAGAAAAACTAATTTGATCAAAGAATAGTTCCCTAATTTCTAATGTCTTAACATTACATATTGGTACCGTTCTTTAGTATGACAAGGTAAATCCTATTAGAGTCACAAGGCAATATCTGTTTCTGAGGATTATAACCTAATTCTAGAGCATGGTGTTGGACCGGTCTTAGAGTGCTTTTTTGGCAGTATGCTCTGTAGTTTTGAAATTCTGAAAAATACTGAAATTCTGCATGAAAGGAGATATAATTTAAAGTATACTGTATGTTATATGATATAGATTACTTATGTATGTTTATTATCTTTTGTTGGCTTTTATCAATTAATTATTTTAACCCACACATTAAAAAACAACAACAATTCAGTTCTAAGCATATTTCAGCTCAGAAAAATGGTAAAATCTAATTTGCATGGTAAACTTTACTTTCTTTAGAAAACACCCTTTGCAGCAATAACTGCCTGACAAATCTGTAGCATTCATCTAATCAGTTTCTGCAGTTGTGATTTCCTGCCAGGCCTTCTGCAGCACTTCCCAAATGTCTGCTATGCTGGTTTGGCAGTGTTCCTTGCTCCAGCTCAGTGGGGTTCAGATCTGGTGAGTGAGCTGGCCAAAGCTATTACCGAGAGTATTCCAGCAGTTACTCCAGATAATTCATACACAACCAGGAAGAATGCTTGAGGTCATTGTCTTGCTGCAAAATGTTATTCCCATTCAGTATCCATGCAGATTGAGGATGCCTTTCACACAATGCAGAGTCCTATTGCCAAAGCATCCCCAGATCATCATGTTTACATCTCCATGCTTAACTGATCCAAACCTCAATCTTGGACTCATCAGTCCCCAAGACTTGGTTCCAGTCATCTAAAGTCCACTGTTTTGCATCTTGGCCCACAGCAAATTTTTCTTCTCATTAGCCAACCTTTGTATGGGGTATTTTCTTGGCAATTCCGTCCATAACAACCAGCTGCCCTGAGTCTCCTACTGTGTGCACAATGTCTGTACACACTGGTGTATATTTCGTTCTATTCAGCACTGGAGCCAATTAAGGAACAGTGAGTCGTCTGTTTCTCAGTGAGGACACTCGTAAAAAAAAAAAAAAAAAAAAAAAACTTGTTTTCTTGGGTACATGTGCACTAGGGCATTCAACCTGTTGCTTTACTGACAAAAAATGTATTTTAAGATCTTTTAACACCTGGAAGGTCATGCATGATCAATTTAAGGCCATTCACACTTATATTTCTGGAAAAACAATTATTACTTTATACATATATATAATTAGAGCAATAATAAGCGGCAACTTGCTTAGCCACTAGAGCTTAAAAGAACTTTATATATTCTTATGACATCACAATGATGTCATAGTCTTACCAAACTTATATATCTTATTTATATTTGACAATTCGTCTGTTCTTCATTAATCTATAACAATTTAATCAGCAAGCAAAGCTGATTAAATTGTTATAGATTAATGAAGAACACATTTTGATGACACAATAATGTCATAATGTTTCCAAAGTTTGGTTTCACTCACTGTACTGAATCCATTACATTAAAAATCAATGCCCTCCGTAGTGAACCCACCTCCTTCCTCATGACCAGAACCACCAATTGTCCCATAGGCCTTACATTTCCTTGGATGCAAATTCATGGAACACTGATCATCTGGAAAGAAGAAGAAATGCTTCTATATTCAGCTCATTGTCTTATAGTTATTCAATTCAACTGATGCCTGATACTCACATGCAATTGAGAGTGAAGAATATAACTGATGTCTTAAAAAGGCACATGAAAACTGGAACATATTGAAAAATTAATTACAGGTTGATCCCCTTTCTGGCACTTAATTAAAAATATTCACTAACCTAAATCTCCAGCTGTTGCGGCTACTTGAAGGCTCACTACTCATGTCACGTCAATTAGCATGACAAAATGCTTGTCTTTGCTTTTGAAGAATTTTCAAAAATAAACTTTCCTGTAATCTTTCATGTATCTGGTGATACTACATTACAGTGGTCAAAAGTATCAAGACAACATCTGCCATGTATTATAGTTCTCACTGTGTACAAAACAGCTGCTGTCACTAATTAGTTCTAGCCTATCTGGCTGACGAGTTGTCCTAGTTAACTGACAGTCTAGTGAAAAACTGGCTATGTGACAATGGTACTCAGTTTCTGGAGCCATGGCCTGGGTCATCTCAAGACCAAAACCGAATAGAAAACTCTTGGAGAATGGTGAAAAACAGCATTCAAGAAACCATCTTCTGTATATCCAGTAATGTTCAGGAAGCAATCACGCAGGCATGCATCGAACAAGTGACACCAGCGTACTGGAGATTCTATTCCCAGCCGGATCCAGCAGATTTTAAAGAATAAAAGACTCCATACTTATTGTTGTATTGCAATTTGACTGCAAAAAAAGAAAATGACAAATTATCCTTATTATCCTGATCTTTCTTTGTCTTTTGGCTGTCGCCACAGCGAGTCATCTGCCTCCATCTAACCCTATCCTCTTCATCCTCTTCCCTCACACCAACTAACTGCATCCATAAAGCTGCCTCCAGCCTGGCAGTTCCAACCTCAGCATCCTTCTACAAATATGCTCACAATCTCTCCTCTGAACATGTCCAAACCACCTCGATCTGGCCTCTCTGACTTTATCTCCAAAAAACATCTAACATGGATTGTCCGTCTGATGGACTCATTCTTGATCCTATCCAATCATGTCACTCAACATCTTCAACTCTGCTACCTCCAACTCTAAGCTGTAGAGCTTTGCTGGTCTCACCACTGTGATCACTTACAGTACTTACCACTGTGTATATACAACATAATGTATTTTTCTCTTTGTGTTATCTGCAGCTGTTATTGACTGACATTTGTCAACATTTGGCATCAGGCTAGGATTTAGTTTAGCCACTGGGGACATGGCTTGTCAGTTAATTGGTATGCTTTTTTCTACTGTTTATTCAAGGCAATGGAACATCAGAGCAACTTGTGTCATAAATAGAGTAAAGAACCATCATTGTGTTACTCAGTTTGGCCTTACAGACCTCTGTTGTACCTTGCTGTTGTAGAACCTAGAAAATGACAAACTTGTACTGTAATATGCATTATTATCCATTCTATAGACAAATTAGACTTATGTAATTTACATTGTGCTTAATTTAAGTCAATTTTTCCATATGGTTTATTTATTATCATGCATTCTGAAAAAAAAATTGTGAGTTCCTGTAGTGACAGTAAATAAAAGGACAGAGATAGACCACAGGTAGCACTTACATTGGCCTTTTATTGAGCTTTTGAGCAACTTTCATTATACTGTATAATTCTGAGGTTTGCAAGGAAACAATTTTTGTTTTTTTTTTGCTTTTTTGCTTGCTAGTTTGCTTTTATTGACCAATTTTCATGACTGATGTGGTAATTTAATAGAGGGATCTTTAGCTACATGCAAATTGACAAGATATAAATATTACAAAATATTACAAACTGAGGTATAGTAGTTAGCTGTTTCTAGAAGCAGTCGGAGATTGGAACACCTCTTCACACATAAATCTAGCAATAATAAATGATCTTCAGACCATTGTGAACCGGATGAAGTTTCTATATCTATATTGCTTAATCTTTATTGCTAGAACCCTTTCATTTAAATACATTAATATAATATACTGAATAATTTCCTGGAATCATTTTTGGAGTGACATGCAGTCAAAGATATTGTTAGGGCCAAAAAGACTGTACCTTGTCCTGTTTCTAATACACTACCTTCTAATAATTCTTTTATCGCCAACAGTACTAGGTTAGTTTGTACAAAGCTACAGTATGAAAAAGAAATGGGAACAATGGGAAAAAACATGGAAGAAAAAAAATTCTTTTTTTTTTGTGGGAACATGGAAAAAAACCTTTCTGGGTCAATTGACAGACAAGCAAAATACAATAGCAGAATAATTACCATAATTAACAGCAATCTTCTTTAAAAATAGCTCAGAATCCTTAACATGTTTGAGAATGACACTTATATTTGTTAAGAAATTAATATTCATGACAGGGCGTTAGCTAAACTGTGCTAAAAACAATGCAGTTCAAGTCCAGCCTTTGTGCTCTAGCATAAGCCGTGTTTCATGAACAGTGAAGATCATAGATGAGGCCGATTTCTTGTAGCCAAATATTTACAAGGCAACATTTATGAAGATAGAAAGTATAACTAACCTATTATAAGCTTGTTAACAGACATTATACTATTATAATTTATATATATATATATATATATATATATATATATATATATATATATATATATATATATATATATAAAATAAAGAAAAGAAAAAGATGGTTATGCTGTAAAAACAACTAACCTGTAGGTGTGCTTTTAGAAATTGTTTACAATGACTCAGATATACTTGCAAAAAAGGAACAGATTTTTCTATGTATTTATCTGCTCTTAGTTTATTTTTATTTTTTAATTGGTTAATATGTAATCATGTTGCTGTCTGGCAGAGTCATTGATTTAAGACTTAAAATTGATGCAAAGTGCATGTATTCTTGGTGTAATATTATTTTGTACACACAATTTTATAAAGATTTTTATCTTTCCTTATTCAGAAGCTGCCATGCTAGTAACCTCGAATCTGTTAATACACGGTCAGACCAAGAAAAAAAAAATCCCATTTCAAAAAGGTCAAAAACAAGTAAGGAGATTTAAAATTATTGGAATTGGATTAAGAATCCTTCAAAACATTATCAAAGCTTGTAAGGATAGAGTTGGACCATCTCCTTTGGAGAAGAAATGTGGTTAAATAAATGAAAGCATGAACAGAGAGCACTTAAACAATTGGTCAAGTTGCATGGTAAAAAATTAACAGTAAAAAAAAGTAAAAGCATTTCTTTACAAACACAATGTGATGAGAACTCAGGATTGGGACTGAACTGCTGTGTGGTGATAAGAAAAAATGGATTTTAATTTGCTAGGGAGCAACATGATTGAACTTTGGAGCAATGAAAAAATATCATGTGGCCTGATGAGTTTAGATTGACCCTATTCCAGTGCATTGGATATGTCAGAAGGGAACTTCAGAACGATCAGCTGATGACCTGAATGTACTGAATGACCACATGAATGTTTTGAAAAGTTTTGAAAGTTTTGCTTTCCTCATATTCCAGAAGCCAGATTGTGAAAGAGTGCCCTGGGAGTATGAGGAATCATTTTCACAAACATGCATGAACTGGACACCACATTGTGTGCTGTAATCAAAGCTAAAGGTGACTGAATAAAAAGCCAGCCAGGTTAGAAATGCCATTTGGTTCTGGGCAGTACATGTGTTGTTTTTGTTATGTTAAGAATGGCATATTTTTTTATGGTTGATTTAAAAAAAAGCTGGATATGCTTAAATTTGTGCTTCCATTCTTACAAATTGATTTCTGTTTGATTCGATTTTTGCATCAATATTTCTCTTTTCCCAGTATAGTTAGTTAATGATTTAGACCCTAAAGAGTGCTTTCATTGATTCTGGTGAAAAACTCACTGTTGGCTTTGAGTAAGAAATCATCAATAGTCCTATTTAGAAAACTTAAAAACCCCAGGTCACTGGATAAAGAAGTGATGGTGACATTGATAAGTCGATCATGCGTTTGTGAGTAAACAGTGCTATAAAGTCAATTTTATTTACAGGGTATATCCATCACACAGTTTTTACTTCTCTTGCCATCCTGTCGTACTGTATTTTTAACTGCAGGCAAAATGCGAGACAGTAGATTGTGATACTGGTCTTTAAAAGAGTGCTTCCATTCTTGAGGTTGCCATGGATGCCTTGCCATTTGCTTTTAAAGTGGCTCTAATTAACATCATTAGTTCCATCACTAATTAGCATCTACAGATAAAATTGAAGTCAGCTTCTATTACAAGGTAGGGAAGCAAATTAGATATTTTAAAAAACAATTCTAAACAAAGCAATGAATTAATTTTATGACCTTGGACATGATCCATTTCTATGGTTAAGAAATATCCCAACAATAGTTCTTGTCCAAAATGGCATGGTGGCAGACACTATAAAAACAAAATAAGCTGCCTTAACATTATTACCATAATTAAAAAATTAGTAAAAAGTTGCACAGATTTTTTTTTAAGCTTACTCAACTTTTAGAGAAATTTGCTGGCCAAATAAAATATTTCACATTGCTGTTTAGTTGACACAGCGTGTACCCATTTAAAATTTTTATATTGACTCAAAATGAACATTGCTTAACATTGCTGACATTACTTAAAATCCTTTATTCTTCCGAAATTCTATTTTGCCTAAATGTCAGTAAAATACCTGGATTACAACAGATGCTTATTTACTGATCTATTTATATTACAATATCATAAGTTTTAAAAACTTTCAAAGATAAACATTTTTTTTTGTTTTGTCAACAGACCTGACCAAATACCCCTCCTGAAACTGCTGCATAGTCACCCAGACACTCAAGGTCTACAGTCCCCTTTAACACCACAGCAACTTTAACTAAAGCTTGTTCACACTCCTCCAGTAACTCCAAAAGACCAACCGTCACCCATCTGACCTCAATCCTCCTCTTTGTGTTTTAAAGAATCCAAGAGAGGTTGTAAAATAGAAGATATATATATTATTAGGAACACCACACTAATACGGTGTTTGACCCCCTTTCGTCTTCAGAACTGCCTTTTAATTCTACGTGGCATTGATTCAACAAGGTGCTGAAAACATTCTTTAGAAACGTTGGCCCATATTTAAAGGACAGCATCTTGCACTTGATGGAGATTTGTGGGATGCACATCCAGGGCACGAAGCTCCCGTTCCACCACATCCCAAAGATGCTTTATTGGGTTGAGATCTGGTGACTGTGGGGGCCATTTTAGTACAGTGAACTTATTGTCATGTTCAAGAAACCAATTTGAAATGATTCGAGCTTTGTGACATGGTGCATTATCCTGCTGGAAGTAGCCATCAGAGGATGGGTACATGGTGGTCATAAAGGGATGGACATGGTCAGAAACAATGCTCAGGTAGGACGTGGCATTTAAACGATGCCTAATTGGAACTAAGGGGCCTAAAGTGTGCCAAGAAAAGATCCCCCACACCATTACACCACCACCACCAGCCTGCACAGTGGTAACAAGGCATGATGGATTCATGTTCTCATTCTATTTACGCCAAATTCTGACTCTACCATTTGAATGTCTCAACAGAAATCCAGACTCATCAGACCAGGCAACATTTTTCCAGTCTTCAACTGTTCAATTTTGGTGAGCTTGTGCAAATTGTAGCCTTTTTTTTTTCCTATTTGTAGTGAAGATGAGTGGTACCTGGTGGGGTCTTCTGCTGTTGTAGCCCATCCGCCTCAAGGTTGTGTGTGTTGTGGCTTCACAAATGCTTTGCTGCAGACCTCGGTTGTAACGAGTGGTTATTTCAGTCAAAGTTGCTCTTCTATCAGCTTGAATCACTCGGCCCATCCTCCTCTGACCTCTAGCATCAACAAGGCATTTTTGCCCACAGGACTGCCGCATACTGGATGCTTTTCCCTTTTCACACCATTCTTTGTAAACCCTAGAAATGGTTGTGTGTGAAAATCCCAGTAACTGAGCAGATTGTGAAATACTCAGACCGGCCCGTCTGGCACCAACAACCATGCCACGCTCAAAATTGCTTAAATCACCTTTCTTTCCCATTCTGACATTCAGTTTGGAGTTCAGGAGATTGTCTTGACCAGGACCACACCCCTAAATGCATTGAAGCAACTGCCATGTGATTGGTTGATTAGGTAATTGCATTAATGAGAAATTGAACAGGTGTTGCTAATAATCCTTTAGGTGAGTGTATATGTAAATATATTACAGAATCACAGAATATCTAGTTAGGATAAAAATAAAATATATTAATAAGGCTATATACCACCAGAGAGTACAATAGAATTAGAGAGAGTATAGGAATTCTAATGATGGGTTAAAACTATGCATTGCTTCATTATAAAGGGTTTGATATTTTCAAAGGTTTTAGTTCATCATTCTCAGGAGATATAACTATGTGTTTGGAATGCTGTTTTAAATGAACTAGGTATCTACTCAATGTGGTATTCATACCAATAAGTTAACAAATATAACACTTGTAGATGAGCCTTAGCAACTCTGAAGCCAACACAGCAATTTTTATAGCCCTTAACTTACTGTGTACTGAAGCACCACAACTTCTTAACTGTTAAACACTTCTGGGATTTTCTTGAACTTTCTGAACCCACATTTGTAGAACAACATAATCATCGCTGGATGATGTCAGAATTAGCCATTTTATATCCGTTTATGTTTCCGTTATGTTATCCAGCTATCACACATCAGTGTATAATTTCGTTTTTTGATAAAAAAAAACAACAACAAAAGCAGTCTGTCACACCAGCCGCTATAAAGCTATGGGGCCAAAACACTCAACTTTTATAGAAAGACTAATCAACACAAAACTGGTATGCAAAAAAATCACAGAAGTGGTACAAAATCACATGAGACGCTGCCCTCTGATGGCTTTCTGAAGAGCTGTTGATGGTGAACATGGAAGATGAATAAACATTATGTAATACAGTATATGGCAGTAGGGAACTGGATATAGAAGATGAAGGACAGACACATACGCTGCAAGTTTCTTAGTTTACTCAGAACTCACGCTCACACAAAGGTCACATATGTACAAACAGAAGGGTGTGGTTTAAAATGTAAAAGTCTTTCTGAACATACATTATACTCCTTCCCCTTCAGATTTTAACATCTTAGAAACAACTTTAGTTTAAACTGGAAAACCACCAGTGGCTTCCAAACATTCAAATTACAGTATTACAAAACATAACATTTATTCATTTCTTTTTTAAATTATTATTGAAGCACTAGCAAAAGAATATCTCCCATACTGTAACTTAATACTCCAGTCTTTTTGGAGCAGTATGGATCCTCTGAGGATATCGCCGCACAGTTTCCACAACAGGGGTCTGTGTTTTCAGGGCTCTCAAGCTCAGTGACTGGCATGGAACTACTACCAATGGTAAGAAAGATCAACGGTTCATGACACTTGTATTCGGGATCTCTAATACACCATGCATAGGGGATCCTTCTGCAGCATTTCTTGGCAACATATGGTCCAAATGCACAGTGCGCCTTCTCTGATCCTCCTCCAGGACCCTTTTGACCAATCACTGTCGCACTGTCCATTTCTCCTTCCCTCCTCTGAAATTTCGGACTGGTACTGGCTCTTCCTCGACAAAGGATCTTAAGACTCGTTTTCCTTGTTCGTGCTGTTTCTTTTGTTTTTGCTGTTGTTCTTGAACTGACTTTGCTAGATCAGGCTTCAACAGTGAAAAACGTGTTCGAATTTGACGCTTAATGAACAGCTCTGCTGGTGTTTTTCCTGTCACGGTATGAGGTGTACTCCTATACATCATCAAGAAATTTGCCAGTTTGTGCTTAAGCGAAAACATCTGCTTCCCCTGTTTCTCACAAACAGCCTTCAGGAAGTGGGTGTTTAAGTATCTGAACAGCTTTTTACACAGCACTGTTTGAGGCCGGATGATAGACAGGGACTCAAGTATGTTTTATTCCATTCCCCTTTAAGAAATCAGTGAACGCTGAGGACACCAGCTGTGGACCATTATCAGAGACCACCTCCTCCAGTATTCCATAAGCTGCAAACATTTCTCAGAGTAAGGAGGTAATTGATGACATTGGCACAACATCTAACCATTTTGAATGGCTGTCAGTCACTACTAGCAAGAAATGTTTGTCTCTGTAAAATCAGTGTGGATCCTCTGCCATGGCCTCTCAGGCCATCTTCACGGATGCAGAGGCACCCGGGCAGGTAGCTTTTACACTGCCAGACAACCCCTACAGCTGCACACTCTCTCCTCAATGCAGCCATCCAATCCCGGCCACCACAGGGAGGTACGAGCAAGAGCCAAGAGCTCATCAAGTAGCCTTGATCGCTATTTGGGTGGAATTATAGTATGCATTGCCCACAACACACTACCTTGGTCTTCTGACAGCTTGTGTCTCTGTGTGAAATACGGCTTTAGATTCTCCCCCGACACAAAATTGGGCCAGCCATTCATTGTATAATTCCACACCGGAAACTCATCCAACTGGGAAAAGTAGAACACATTTCCTTCTTTCCCAGTATAATCTTTAACCACTGTTGGCAGTCTGGACATTGCATCAGCATTCATGTGATCAATTGATTTCCGATACTTAATGTCATAAATGTAAGCTATCAGCACCAATGCCCATTTGAAGAGCTGCCAAAGTTGCCATTGCTGCCTTTGGTCCGAGAATCGCCAGCAGAGGCTTGTGGTCTGTTATTAATGTGAATTTCCGTCCATAGATATATTTATGAAACTTTCTCACTCCATAAATGATGGACAAGGTTCTATTTGAGCATACAGTTTCTCAGTTTCTGTCAGGATGCGAGATGCGAATGCTATAGGGTGCTCCCCTCCATTATCCATAATGTGAGAGATCTCGGCGCCCACCCCGTAAGGTGAGGCATCGTACACTCATCAATGCATAATCTCAGTGGTCTGTGGTCATTATAACGCACCAGCATTTGCTGCTGCCTTTTCGTCAGTAGGGTGAAGTCTCTCTTTGTCGATGCGGTGCCCCAGATACTCAACACTGCTTTACATGAACCGACACTTTGAAAGTTTTACTCTGAGGCCATACCTCTCCAGTCTAGTAAGCACTTCATCCAGTTTCTTAATATGCTCCTCTTCTGAGCTGGCAGTGACAAGGATGTCATCCAGGAAACAGGTGACATGATATAGCCCTTGAAGGATTTGATAGGAGGAGCACTGGCCACTGCATAACTCAGACGATGATACTTGCACAAGTCACGATGAGTATTAATGGTGTGGTGAGGTGATCCAAGTCCTGACCCAATTTTAATTGCTGATTAGCATGCGCCAAGTCTAGTTTGCTAAACAATGTTCCACTGGCCAGCTTAGTGAACAAATCATCTGTGTTGGGTAACGGGTACGTTTCCTCCTCCAGATTCTGGTTTATAGTGACTTTATAGTCACCACAGAGGCAGATGGACTTGTCACTCTTAGGCACAACTACGATTGGCGCTGCCCATTCACTTCTGTCAATTTTGGATACTACACATTCCTTTTCCAGCCTATCCAGTTCCTTTTCCATTGCTTCTCATGAGGCATACGGAACAGGTTTAGCTTTCTGAAAAATCTGAAACCTCACACATAGGTCACATACTTACAAATGTAATGGTGTGGTTTAAAACGTAAAGGTCTTTCTGAACATACATTACACATTAGTTACCAGCTTCCTGCCTCCTTTTTTGGGGGGATTATTTTGGACACTTTTTTGGATTAATTTATATCAGTTATACAATGCCATTGTTTTGCTGAGATTCTAAAACCTAGATTATCCTAAAAGCAATGGATAATACATTTAATTAAGGACAAACAGATATACAAAACTTGACAGATATACTGGCAGTCATACGGTAAGGATGATATTCAGAAACAATGAGTCAAACACGAGAACAAACAAAACAGATGTGTCGTGCACAGGTGCACTGAGCATTTATTTCACGATGAGCTAGACTCGAGAGCACGTTTATATAGATGGTGAGGTCAATTACAGAAAGATCTCAGGTGTAGGTGAACGTGTTGGTAGAGTGAGGTGTTGAGGATCTTTGGCGGGCATCGTTGTTAGTTGGCAAAATGTACTGGGATGTGAAGTTACTCATGGACTCATTGGTGTTACCCAGAACCTACTGCAGATTTGTACCCTCTATGTTATGTTGATTTACTGATGCAAGTACCCAAGATAACCGAGAAAGACATTTTCCACACCAACTCTAAAACACTTAGATATAAAGGGAGTTATTATTATTTCTAAATAATTTATTTTAGAGAGCTTTTAGAATTTCTTTCCACCTTATCATGTCACTCATAAACTCTAAAGCCCATGATTACAGTCTTTTGGGAGTGCTATTTGCTCTGAATGAAATAGGAAAATGGCTTGTACCAGTGGCATTTGTATCTTTTTCGCAGTGTAGATTCATAACTACACCTGTCCCCTTCCCCTCCCGTTTTTTTATTATGACTCTGAATATAATTTCCGAATATTTACTGATACAAACGCCTTCATTTTACCTTCTCTGTAACCAATGCAAAGAGATACACAGAATGGTTTGAAATATTTAAACTCTGGCTTTTTCTATATTTCTATATTATTTATATACTAATCAAATGCATTTGGGCTGATTTTTAAAAATATGTATTCACTTATACATCAAAGTGATTGAGAAGGTATATTGGAAATACCATTATAGGCATAATCAATGCTCATATGTTGGCCTACTTACTGATGTTGGAAGATCACTTACTGTATCGTCTATACCAGGAGACTTAGGGCACAAGGCAGGTTACACCCTCAACTGGATAAGGTGCCTATCCATTGCAGGGCGAGCACGCTCACTTGGTGAAGGAAACACATCAAGCATGGGAAGAACATGCCAACAACATTCAAAGTAGATATCATATACAGTAGATAAATATTAGTTTCAAATCCTCCCAGCTAATATCACCATTAGCTGTCACTGCTCCTTTATATTTCTCATGACTTTTCCTATCTAGTATGTGACTCAAGTGTCCAATGTGACTGAAAGTCACTTGAAGCCAATTTAAAGTTTACTTTGTACATTGCATTCATTTTGCCAGCTGAGATCATAAAACCTGACCTTATTTATGCTTCTTTGTGCTGTTCAGTTCAGGAAATGCCTGATTCAGCTGCTCAGCTGCAGCGGCAACTCCACAGTGGAAGTGAACCAACAAATAGATGGAGCAGGCATAACCGGTGAGAGCAACACAGGCGAGATGTCAGCCATAGCTGCCCGAATTCCTGCTGCTAGAACCGCTACACCCAATCGTAACAGCAACTCCAGCTTCTACAGCCAGCTGCCCATCCCAGAAAACAAAGTCTGCCCTATGTAACTGAGCTTAATTCACAATAATGAGACTTTTCCCACCAAAATAACAGAATCCAGAGCGTATATCAACTTTAAAGCTTTAAAACCTGATGGCCAACGTGCAGCAACATCTTTAACAAGGCCAGTACAATTTGGATAGCAATAGCTCGATTTAGCAATAGACATTGAAGCTGTATACTATTTATTTTACCTTTAGGCATTGTCCATGATATGAGATCATTCCTGTTTTTTTTCCCTACAAAATTCATGTCATGTTACATCTGATATGCAGCTCCTATCTGATGAATTATGTTGAACGCTTATAATCATGTGGCCAGTACTACTACCACGTGAAGCGTCCTTAAGATAATGTGTGGCTAGTGGTTTTGTTTGCCCGTGTCTCATTATGGTCTGGCTATCAGCAGTATTAGAGGCGGAGTCAAGGAGTGGCATAGGATTCAATGAAACAATATATGTCAACATTTTCCCAGATCAATTATATGACAACTACAGTACCTACCTCCAACTACTCAGCATTATGATCCACATTGTAAACATTGTAAATGTGCATGATTCTATTTTGTATAATTGTAAAACAAATATGCACTTGGATTACAGTTTATAAGGTTAGACCAGGAAATCAATTACACAAAGCCTAGTTTTCAGGAATATTTGTTCTACTTTGGACAATATACGTGATTGATTTGTTGACATGATGCTCTTCGGACACAAAGAGTAAGTCAGACAAACAGATTACAGAATTAACTGACTGTGTGTGTGTGTATGTGTGTGTTGTGCAAAATTGGTATTAAATGAGTTCAAAACAAACGGTGTATATCATGTCCTATCATGCCAATATCATGTCAATTACCATACAGTACATTACAAACTGTGTGACAATGAATATAAGTTTAAGCAGTTAAGAACAATTAAATTAATCATTCTCCTTCTGGGGTCTTATTTTCCTTCCACCTTGCACAGGTTCTCTGTGATTTAATGACATTCTCCTACTTTACTCCAAGGGCTCATGAAAGTGGCTCCAGAACTACTCTAACCTTGCCCAGGATAAAGTGATTATAAATTGGATACCAAATCAGGCTTAGTAGTTGTATTACCTGTCAACATAATGACAGCCCACAGATGAAACATTACCAAAAAAATCATATGGGATGTCATTACAATTTTGAAAGTTGAAGATTAGATTTTTGTGGGTTTGTGGGAACAACACGACTGTAGGATGAATACATTTATTTCCAACTGCAGATTTGTATTTATTTTGCGATGTATTATGTACTGTACGTAGGCTGTTACTACGTTGGCGGGTGTTGCAACTTTCATTTGAGCTTTTTAACATTAACTCAGTGGTACATTTTAACATTATATTTAATTCATTTTATTATAAATCATATGTCAATGTTTAATTCAATGTTTAATGTTATAATTAAAGGTTTTCATGTGACTGGCTTACTGGGATTTTTCACTACTTAGACATCAATAAGCTCTACTTATTCATACAAGAATTTAGTGTTATTGATGGTGTGGCACCATATTAGTGGAGTAATGCTATACAGCCGATAGAGCTAATGGTAGCACCCACCTTGCCATTTTAAGAATGCCATTTATCTCTAAGAAAAACATCAGAGACAGACTAATATTCTGCAAAAAAGTAAATAGATTGGACTATTGACTATTGGGGTAAGGTCATATTCTCTGATTAAATCAGAAATTCCCTTTCTGATTGTTTGAGGCATCCGGCTAAAAGCTTGTCTGGAGAAGAAAAGGTAAGTCTTGTTCAGTAAAGCATCCTGGAACCATTCATGTGTGGAGACGCTTCTCAGCCAAGGGAGTGGGCTCACTCACAATTTTGCCTAAGAACACAGCCATGAATGAAGAATTGTACAAACACAGTGTCCAAGAACAGTTTGATGGAGCACCTTGCCATAAGGCAAAAGTGGCTTGGGGAACAAAACATCAAAGGGTAGGAAATCCCCCAGACCTTAAACCTTTTGAGAACTTGTGGTCAATCCTTAAGAGGTGGGTGGACAAACAAAAACCCACAAATTCTGACAAACACCAAGCATTGATTATGCAAGAATGGGCTGCCATAAATCAGGATGTGTTCACTTTTAAACAATCCCTTTTAGTAACCCAGTAACCCAGTGTAAGGATCGATCTAATGACAGAAATTTTAGTACTTTTGTAAGTGGCTCTGAATAAGAGCATCTGGTTAAATGCCATCTGCAATGTAAATGCAAACCTTGAAGATCAGAACAGGGCAAAAAAAAATGGTTCATACAGTTTTACAAACATTTCTGGAGTTCATGCCAGAATTAATGCAAATTCTACTTTTTGACCCACAAATCTGCTATCTGACTATCACTCCATATACATTGGAAGGTTTACTTTATAAACACATTGCATTAAGATGTCTAATGCCTTTAAAATGTAATCTCTAATCTCTCTTGCATCTTCCTGCATTACTTACGGTTTTCCAACATTCCACAATATGTAACCAGTGACCAACCCTGTCGTTTCTCTCTCTATTAAGCTACACATGCTTTAACTAAGACTAAGACTTGGAAAACATTCACTGCTGCTGAGAGTGGCCCCAAATGTACTGTACATCCCAAATGTAGATGGTCTTCTTAAAATCCATAAAAATGGCATTGGACCGAAGTTGATACAAAGACTTGTGCTATGATAGCTTTGGATCACTGGTTTTGGAAGATAATTGATGAAGACAGTTAGGGAACCAAATCATCAGTGACCAGTTGATAACATCAACAAACTCAATTTTATGTTAAAACTATAATGAATTTCCTGGATACTCTTGGGCACATTTTAATTACACATTAAAAATGGCTCTGAGCCTACTCTCTTCTTTCAACAAGTATGCAGAATACGCAGAAGAAACAAAGAAGTTCTATTGAAGAATAAGTGCCCATAAAAGTGACGCATATTCAGTTAATTATAGAGGCAAGACCCACAATAAAATCAACAAGTCACTTAAATTAAATCATGGTTAATGCGGTGATGTTCCAAATGCACCTTTGATTACTCATATTGTTAATCAAACTTTGCGTTTTTTATGATGTGTACTTTTAATTGATGAAGATCAGATTCACACAATATTCTATCATTGCTATAAGATCTAAGGCTTACTTTTCTGTACTTTAGTAAGGTGCATGATCTTCAGTGTCACTTTAAATCTCTGTTTCATTTTAATTAATGACTTTAGCAAAAGCAGTGCCAAATTACTGTACATGCAGTTTATGAAGGACAATAGGACAAGGTTAAGTAGAAGTAAATACTATTATACTGGCACCAGGGTTCATTATGATTTTATTACAGCAACAGTCCCATCTGCCATGTCCTATTTATATCCTCAAATAATTAATTATATTATCTTAAATGACCTCCATACTATCTGTTATTTCTTCACAACATAGTGCTACCCAGATTCATCCTCTTTTGAAGGCTGTCCTCCTGATTTTAATAAATAAGAATAGATCTATCATCGACCATATAGCATGTATTACTCAATGTTTGAACTTTAAATGTGCCCTGTTTATTGAAACACGGAGACCTCGTCTGGTAAATTGCCATCAGTGATTTTTATTTCATTTTTATTCCAGTATAAAGGCTGGCTCCCCTGAAATGCTGATTGCATCTGTCAAAGCTGGTGAAGGAGAGTGACAGAATGAATAGATAGACAGATTGGTATATAAGTGGTCTTTAGGCACTGATGAAAACTGTCATTATCAATATGCATTATTGAAAAGCCTGCTGTATGAACCACACTGTTACACACACATGCAAAATATGTGTGTGTGTGTGCGTGTGTGTGTGTGTGTGTGTGTGTGTGTGTGTGTGTGTGTGTGTGTGTGTGTGCGTGCTGCAATCCATCCTTCTCTTATTTATACAGTCAGGCATAATTGCATTAAACTCCTGCCAGTACTGTACACTAACTATGAGGTTGATCCTGCATAGATGAAGCACCAGGAGGTGCCAGACAGGAATCATCTGAAAATTGGTCTATAATGTGGGGTGAATTTTAAAGTGCTACCAGGGATCTCACCTGGTAGAAAAAGGGGAAAAATCCCTACATCCAGAAAGGTTTCTTATATGCTAGATGTGCAGTCAGTAATGGTAACATTTTCAAGTAAGAAGATAAAATACACTACATATCATCAACTATAAACCAGCAAACTGGGTGCAGGATAATGGGCATCCAGGCTCCTCTCTGCATGCTGGAACCAAAGGTCTGACCAGGTCAGATTCAACAAAAAAACAAAAAAACTATGTAGATATAATAGAAAGGCATCACAACAGCAGACAAAAAATCCAAGTCAATGGACCTGATCTCAAAACTTCCCAGATTCCAAGTAAATTGCGCTCCCATGGAATGTACAGTAAAGAAGTCCAGTCCATGGATGTCCCATCCCACCGCCCACAGCACACAAAGATTCTGGTGCCAGACACCACAGCTCACCCCAGAGGCAGTGCAGATCTATGACCAGTACTGCACAAAGAAAACCCCCAAACTAGGTGAGTTCATGTTTTTAATGTTACAGCTGATCGGTGTGCATATACTAGAGTCTCTACTCTAAGAAATGAGAAACTAATAAATATCTTCAATAAGTCTAATTTAGAATTTACCCGATGACATGACTGCATGATCCTGCTTTACTACCTCTCTTTTCACCCACCTGTTGATTGTTTCACTCCAGTCCATCATCCAGATAAGACCAAACACTCTGATGTTGACCGTGTCAGATGGTGTTAGGCAGCTTAACCATCAATTTCAATGCGCTAGTATTGATCCACTATCAGTTTGGATCATTAAGCTGCAGAGCATGCTTACAGAGAGAAACGCTAGTTATTTAAAATGCATGATAGAGAGAATTGCTAGTGTGGAATATTTTAGTGAGAAAATAATCAAACAAAATAAGACAAAATCACATTAAGTTACCATTATTTTTTACTGTTAGTAGTAAAGTGTACCACAACACCATTTTCATAGGTAATATTTCATTGATCTCTTGAAAATCTGAACCAAGACGCTAAAAATAATCAAATTTTCACACCACCAGTATCTATATACATGTATAAGAATGGCTTCTCTTTGCTGGTAGGGTATTCACACTGGCTTTTCACTTCCTATTACTTAAAATAGGAAAGAGATAGGAAATAGGAAAGAATATTACTATGAAAGAGATCTGGTGGAGCAGAACATAGAAATGCCCTCCTTTTATTCTCCCGTTCATAATTCAACTTATAAATGGTTTGTGTCATTTAATGGGGTCAATGATCTAATTTGTATTGGCAATGGCACCAATGTATGTTTGAATCGTTGACACAGAACATCTACATGAATCTTCCAGTATGTTTTCACAAAAGTTGCAGGTAGAGAGCCTAGTGAATGAAAAGTACATTCTAGCCACAATTCCATTGGAAATATACATATTGTGTTGACTATTTTTTTCTGTAACAGCACAGCTCTGGCAGTATTAATGACTACAAGGCAAATGAAAGGATTACATTATTGTTTTTATTTTAATGCCTTAATATCTTGACAAAACCCCAGAAACTGTTTGAGCTATCAATCAGTGCCATGATAGAGAAAAAGAGAGATAACAGAATGCTTATTTATAGCTACTAAAATGCTACCATTATTAAAACACCTCATATATTATTATTTACCTAGAACAACATTCTCTGGCCTGTTTTATCCATTAACAAATCACTTATTAAATGGATTCAAATAGTCTATTTCAACATCCCTCTTAAGAGGCACTCTCAGGCATAAGAGGCAATGGCTTTCAGTTGTGTCAAAAGACGCCAGTTACAAAGGTCCCTCATTAGTTTTTAATGATAGGTAATGTAGCTGGAAAATAGCAGCTCAGAAAATAATTATCTGCCACATTTCTCATTTTCTCAAAAGAAACATCTTTGACTTTTTGTTTAGAAATAATTACGCATGTGAGCACAGCAACAAAAATAGACGTTTCCCTTTCCAGTTAAAAGCTTAGAAATTAGAAGAAAAAAAAACATTATTGTTAAATGGCAATGTTAATTGTGCAACATTGATATAATATATATATATATATATATATAGAAGCATATTTAATATTTGAGCAATTTCATGCCAGTGTTGTCTCTCACCCAATGTCCAGTTAAAACAGAGCTTTGGTTAATCTTTAATGGTGGTATTAGTGTGAAACTAATTTGGAAACTTATCTGTTTGAACAGAGTGTAAGAGAGCAAAGCCACTGTGCTGCCACACAGGAAACCTGAACATAGAAAACTGATCATTAGATTGATTTGTTGATGACATAAAATATCGATTTTGTAGGACTCATACTGATTGTAAATAATATTTAAGATATACATTTATTTGCTCTAGTAGAGAAATTTATTTAGAAAAACCATTTAGAAAATATTTTTCACATTGATAATTAATTGTAAAAATGTATTTAGTTTCAGATTTTATGCATGAAATGACTATACAACAGGGAAAAAACCTGTTATATAGACATAAACTCCAAATCGCTCACTCAGGTTTCATGAACAATTAACAATTTTATTTATTTATTTACTTATTTTCAATATAAGAGGTATATTTAAGAAAATATACTCTAAGTCATTCCACTCTAAGGACAATAAAAATTACACTAAAACTTGTCTAGTTGTCTAGTTTTGTACACATCAAGAAAAGTGGATTTTCTCATTGCTCATTAGAATGATTTCCAGGATGTGCTAACAATTTAAGAAAAAGTCACATTGGATTTTCTCAGTGCTATATTATTCTGCCGTAAAAAATTCAACATCCTTAGTTTATTAGGGAACTAAATTGATGATAAAAAATAAATAGAATTTCTGGAAATTGACAACTGTGTTAATTTAAAGTAAAACCTGGTGGGATGAAACATTTTATTGATGGTTAATTAGAATCACCCCAATCAATCAAATTCATTAAAGTCAAATTCTACATCTCTCATAAATTATATTCAGCAGTCTATCTCGTCTACATAAATCTGCAGTTCAGGACCATTCTCTCTTTCAGGAAGGAGAGAAAAGAACAAAGAGAGAGAGAGAGAGAGAGAGAGAGAGAGAGAGAGAGAGAGAGAAATTGGGGGTGGGTTGGTGAGACCCTGATTGTTGTGGAGATAGTATAAAATTGTACTTATAACTGTATCTCATGGCTCATCACATGGACGTAACCATGGCTGTGGGGTACTGAGAAAACTGATGGTATCCAAACGCTAGTGAAATGCTGGGATGAGTGCATTGGTGTAGCTGGGGATTATATAGAAAAATAAAAGTAGGATTTATTCTGCAGCATTTCTTCATACCTGCACAGTACTTACACACACACACAGTACTTACAGTACAAACACACACACACGCACAGACACACACAGACACACACACATTATATATAATTATATATATAATTTTTTTATTTATATAGATTTACAGAGTTTGCATGTTCGGCCCGTGCTTGGCGGGTTTCCTCTGGGTACTCTGGTTTCCTCCCACAGTCCAAAGACATGCAGATTAGGCTAACTGGCAGTCCCAAATCGCCCTTACTGTGTGAATGAGTTTGTGATAGTGTGTAAGTGTTTGTGCCCCGTGATGGGTTGGCACCCCATCCAGGATGGACCCCCCTCTAGTGCGTCTCCTGGCCCAAATCTCCTGCGATAGGCTCCAGGCCCCTCGAGACCCTGTATTCAGGATAAAGTGGTATAGACGATGAATGAGTGAGTGAGTGAATGAGTGAGGAGTGAGTGTGACTACCCTTCAGTTTCAAACCAGCATCAATTCTTACACTTGCACACTTACACAAACTCAGGAATGTTGTAGGACCAGAGTCAGTTGTATGATTAACCAATTATACCAAGCAAGTGCTGATTGTCAATTTCATATGTAGGTTGAAACACAGTCATTTACTGAAAAAGAAACAGCTGTGCAGGAGGCTTAAAACTGGGTGAGGAACCGGCAAACTCGATGGGTGAGGTTGTGGAAGGGTTAATGGCTTCATGTCTCAAGTTTCAAGTTTTATTGTCATATGCACAGTAAATAAACATGCTCCCCCGCGTACAATGAAATTCTTCCTTTGCTGTCTCCCAATGAATGGCACTAAAAAATGTCAAAGGTCACAGGTCATACATTGATTTAGCATTATGGCAAGATCTATGTTTTGAAAAAGCACAAAGAAACGGGCACAATGCCCACTTGTCTTCGACATTGTAAGATGTCCAGCAGTGCCATGACCAATGTGCCCCAGGTACACCCATCTCCTGTCCGGAGAAGTCTGGCAAGAAGTGATCTTCATGGAGGAATTTCATAAACCGTAGCATTTAACTATGCATGAAAGTATAGGAACTGGGCTGCAGCAAAATGACAGCAGATGCTCTGGATTAATGAGTCAAAATTGAAAATATACAGCCAAGGCAGGAGGCAGGTTGTTTGCCGATACAACCTGCTATACAATAATGAGTGACTGCAGTGAAGCACGGTGGAGGTTCCTTAAAAATTTAGCGATGCATTTCTGCAAATGGGATTAGAGATTTATTCATTTTAATGATGTCCTCAATGCTGAGAAATAGAGGCAGATTATGCAATACAATCCGGGAGGCATCTAATTGGGCCCAAATTTATTTTACAGCAAAGCGACTACAAACATACAGCCAACGTCATTAAGAACTTGTTCACTGTATACAGGAACAAGGAGTCCTGGAAATGATGGTTTGGCCCCACAGATCCCTGGTTTCAACATCATCGAGTTTGTCTGGGATTGCATGAAGAGACACAAAGATTTGAGGCAGTCTGCATCCACAAAAGATCAACCTACGTGCCGAGCTCTATCACTTATTATAGTAGAGTTCAGTATCTGTATGTGCCAATTTTCTTGGACTCAATTACAACATTCTGGAAATACCGTAAACTTTCTACGTAGACTAGGAAAACTAGCTCATTCCTAGAAGAACTCAAAAGCTAGTGTAATTAATATGAATGAAAATTTTGAAATAAACATTGAGGATGATGGTGCTGATTACCAGGCAATATGATACAGTACGGACCAAAAGTTTGAACACACCTTCTCATTCAAAGAGTTTGAACTTGAGAGTATTATGGCAAGAAAAAAGCAGCTAAGTAAAGAAAAATGGAAAGGAAGACCAAGAGTCACCTCTACTGCGGAGGATAAGTTCATAGTTCAAGTTCTAGCAGCAGACACATCTCTAGAACAACTGTTAAGAGGAGACTGTGTGAATCAGGCCTTCATGGTAGAATATCTTCTAGGAAACCACTGCTAAGGACAGGCAACAAGCAGAAGAGACGCGTTTGGGCTAAAGAACACAATAAAGAACACAATAAAGAACACATAAGCTCTTTGAATGAGCAGGTGTGTCCAAACTTTTGGTCTGTACTGTACATCATTCTCACCTTCATTGTTTATGCAGTTGTCACACACCTTCAGTTCTGTCTACACACCAGCCAGATCTCTCCGTCATATCACAGCTACAAAACAGGGAGAATGAAGAGATCACATGATTTTTCCATGACAGATGAAACCAGGCAGCCACACATTTTTTTTTAAGTACTGCTCATGATGCTTCAGAGGGCATCAGAATGAGCTACCCACCTCCTTTGAATTCATGAGATTGCAGTTACCCGCAATTACTTGGGGTCATTGTGAAAGGTATGGAAGAAAGTACGTACACCTCCTCTCCTAACATGGCAGCATGGCCAATTTTCAACCCACATCTCTTGGATTCACGGGCATGGATGTCTGTGGCAACATCAGGACCTCAATGATTGTTTGATGAGCACTTATTTGGCGGCACCACTTGGGCTATCTCAGTGGCTATCTCACCATTTGCGCGATCATATTTTAAAATGAAGGTTTTCCTATTACTGTTTTAGCAGATTTTTGGTAAAAGAAATCTCTCCTGCCTGATACTGTGTGGAAGACAGAAGTGTCAGTATCTGAGTCTCTGCTCAGTCTGAGCCAGGAGAGAAAGATTAGACCATCTTCAGTCCAGTGTTTGCACAATTCAAAAGCAGAGACATCCACTCTTATACACATACACTTTATACCTGCACACGGAAACAATAGTATGAATACATAGGCAATGTTCAATTCATGACCCTTTGTTGTATGGAGGAGAGCTCATTAAATTTCTTTGGTTAAATTAATCACAATGATTTAAGCCAAAATAAAAGTCACTATTTGGATTCAAACAAGCAAATACTTAAGATTAATTGAAAAAATAATAATTCAAACTAATGCAGTGACAGTTCTTAAACTAATGTCGAAGCGACATTTATATTGTGGTTGTGGAAAAAATGTTTCTACGTATGTTTCAGAAGTTTCATTTTATTGGCCTGCATCAAGCAAAGAGGATTGTTACTATAGCTAATTATTACTAGAATTGTCTTAAGAACACAGATGAATATGTTGAATGACCTTAATCCCATGACCTTAATCCCACTGACATGTCTTTGGGATGTGTCAAAAATGGATGGACTGTAGACAGAAATAAATGCCATTTGTTGAAACAATGGCATGGTAAAAATAGTACGAGGTAATCATATGTGGTCCAGTGCAATGCATTTTTTCCTCAAACCAAAAGTGTGCACCAAAACCTTTATAACCATCTATTTAAAAATATGTTATAATTGACTGATGATGAATGCGATTGTAAATCCCTTTTTTTAAGTTTATGGTCGTTATAGGTTAACCATAATTCTGTGATTTAATAATAAGTTCATAAATCAATATATTCATAAAACTAATCTATTTGAAGATTATGTTAGTCTCTTTAGTGCATCTGTCTTGCAGAAGACCGGCATTTGATTCCCCGACCAAGGGGGTTGCACAACTCAGTGCTCTCGCAGCGCCAAATCAAGTATTCAGAAAAATAATCTGCTCTTGCAACCTGTAATGTGAACAGCTAAAGAACAACAAAAAAAGATCATGTTCCTTGGTGACTGTGTATGAAAGAGTGAGTACACACTCTACTACTTTTTACCCTCATGCTTAGAGAAGCATTACTTTAAACTGCATCCACTACTTACAGCACTCACTATAATTGTCCTGAACAACAGGGAAGCGGTACAGCACAGAGATGCATTACATTATGGAGCACTGGAATAGAGTCTGTCTAAGGATGCACTATTTTGTCTTCATCTTCACGCTGGGAACCATGTATTTTTCATTTTCATTTTTTGTCTTTTCATAATTTCTCCTGTCCAGTCTTGTCCTATACTTGCACTGTCACCTGCTACTGTTCATGTCTACTTCATAATCCTGCTGTTCCTCTCATTCTGTATTCTCATCCAGTTGTTTTTATTTCCCCATTGTACAAATCTGAGCATCCCTTGCCGCATTTAACTGGATACATTGCTCTGTTTACGTATGGGTGCTTTCCCCTTGGGGTAAACAAGCTTCTGTCTGCTGGGTTTAAATGTACAAGGATGCTACAGCATCATATGTATGGAATGACAATGTTGTTCCGTTTCTTCTTCTTCTTTTCTATGTCTGTTTGAGAGGCACTTTTACTGGCTCTTTTTGTGGTTTTGACAAAAGCCCAGTTTGGATAGCAACAGTTTCTGAATGATTCCTTGATGTCTTTGTAGTCTTTCTCCTTTTATTTTGCCCTTTCAGGAATGTTCTTAGCCTTTTCTTATTATTCCCAGTTTTAAGCTCTAGAGGGTAAATATTGATTTGTGCATGTGGGTTTCCTGTATACTTCAATGTCTAAGCTTCTGTCCACTTCATTGTGTGTTGCACAATGCAGGAAGGCCAGACAATTCCTTCTAACATTCTCCCATGTTATTATTCACAGCATCGACGTGTTCAGTGAAAGCTTCCACCTCCCCTGTTTTAAATTGACCCAGGTGTCATCCACATACATAAAACCGTGGCTAGATATAATTCCTGTGAAAGAGATCATGGCTTCATTACTTCTTTCATGTGGAAATGGTATGCTGTACAATCTCTAGTATGCTACATGAAGTATCTAGCTACAGTACATTAATAGTAGTGTATCTAGCTACAGAAAGTCTTTTCTGCCAACTGCAATTGAGCCTCAGAGTAAAAGTGCAAAAGTCAACCATCAGATGGAAAATTGATGCTCACAGTTTTCAGGGATTCTCAACAGGCAGTATTGGAACACTCACTCACTCACTCATTGGATGATGACACCTTGCACCTGATCCTCCCAAATTACACATGCTGTTTTCACATTTATGATCTGACTGTGCATGCTGCTAGTGAACATGTTCTAAGTGATGTGCCGAGTAATGTTACCGTGAATGATTTAACGCATTGAATGTGTGCTTGGTACAGTAGGTCTACTTTAGAGTAATAGAGCTCTTCTTTGATTTCACTGTGAGACACAGCACCACAATGTTGGAGAGAAAGTACAAGTACAAGTATTTGACACAGTAGGTATTGTGCAATACTGTGGGTTGCTTTGCATCATCCAATTCTACATAGGCCACGGCAAATTTATTGTGGCTGCCATAGCTAGTTTTAAATATTTCATTGGTATCTTCATGCCGATGACATGCCTCCTTAGATGCTGTTGAGATTGAAGTTAAAAATGTCTTTTTAGTTTCTAGGTGATTATTTTCAGGGACGAGCCTCCCAGACCTGGCTGTAGACATAGTATAATTTGCTCCCCATAGATGTGTAAAATAAATAAATAAATAAAGGCTAATGACAGCCTAAGACTTTTATTTTTCTAGCCCATTTAATTTAGACTGGAAGATGGATATATGCGTATAATGTTAAGAAGCAGATTACCCATAATAAGCACCTGCCAGATGTCAAGGTGCTTGATGTCTAGAGGAAAGTTAAGCTTTTTTAAAGGTTAACAAGCTTCTTCTTCTCGTGAAAACTTGGTTTCTTTAATACTTTAAAATCTTTTACCAATCGGTTGTTGAAAGTTCAAAATTCTTGCTGCTATCTGTTGGGGATGCAGAATTAGAGTCAGTGATGCCAGGAATAAAACATGAAGAACGCCTCACGTGTTCTATAGTTCAAACAGTGGAATTTTTCAGAAAGAAAATTCTCCTACTCCACTGTGAGCACTTCAAAGAGCACTTCAGGAAGTCTTTTCTTCCAACTGCAATTCCAATAGCCCTCCATAACTGACAACGCCACTATACTGTACATAGAGTCATATTCGTTTTTTTTTTATATTAACAGCCATACTCTTATGCCCTGCGATGGATTGGCACCCTGTCCAGGGTGTACCAGGCCATGTGCCCTAAGTCTCCTGGGATAGGCTTAACAGGATTAAGCGGTATAGATGATGATGAGAGAGCCATACTCTTAACCTGGTAATATTACATGAACACCCCTTAATAGTTCCTTAGTTTGTTCATCTGCCTGCACTACTATGATCATGTGCATTAATTTACTTTGTTAATATTCCACCTTATATCTCACCAATGTAGTTATTGAAAGTATCCATCTGTAACTCATGTACATAGTGTATTTTTTGTTACTATGCAACTGATAATGCTGATTATTGGGGAAATCATGGATGTATTATGGTAACCATAATTAAAGTTTATGGTATATTTAATAAAGTATTATGTTGAACTTGTATGTTTAGATTCTGTCTTCCTCACTCTGATTGATCGCTCAGGTTTGTTGAGAGGGAAGTGTTTGGTTGCTTTCCATAACAGAGAGCCCTCATGTCTGTGTTTCCTTCTGGCTCTCCCTTTTAATTTTGCTGTCATAGTTAGTCTCGACGGAGTCCCCGCTTGCACTCTGCAATAAATATACATTACTGTATGTGACTGTGAGCATACCTAACTGTTATCTCTCCTTCTTTTCTCCTCTCTTTTTTCTCTCTCTCCCCCTCCCTGTCTCTGTCTGATGAGTTACTGTACACGTCTCACTCCTGGGCTGCCAGTGATACAGACCCCTTTTGCCCTCTGGACCTGTTTGACTCGTCCTGGTGCCTCGCTTGCTCATCTGGGACTATCTGATCATTTTGATTCGTACACATTTCCATAATTTTCTTTTGATTCAGTAAAGCTACTTTGAGACAATGACCATTGTTAAAAGACCTATATAGTACAAATAAAATTGAGTTGAATTCGTCTGGTCTTGAAATAACAAGGGAGAGAGGAAGCACCTGAGTGGCCTGTATGGAGGGAAATTGACGAAATTTAGTCTGCTGTAATAAAGAAGAAATCAACAAGAATGAGTAAGGTTAACAATGTAAGGGGAAATTGACTTGATTGTCCAGAGTTACCCCAAGGTTGCGGGCAGTGAATAAAGGAGTGAACTGATTGTTGTCCAGGGAGATCGTAAGATTCTGACAGGGGAATGAATCACCTTGGACTAACAGGAGTTCAGTTTTATTGAGATTAAGTTTCAGTTGACGAGCTGCCATCCACGATCAGATGTCTGCCAGACATGCTGAGATCTGGGTAGAACATACAAATTGCATAATGTCTTATTTCACAGAATGGATTGTTAAGATGTTAAGCGAAGCAATGAAAGAGAGTAAACATCCTTTTCTTGGCTTCAACATTCTGCAAAAAAAAACAAAAAACTAAGACATTTCAAACATACTCACAGTTTTGCATAGGAAGTAGTGTACTGTATATTCATGACTAGATTGACACAAAATTGACTTTTCCTAAAATAATCTGCCAACTAGTTGTTCTGTGTTGAAAGCTTCTTAAGTAAAAGTTATATATCGTTTTTTCAAACATTTTGCTATAGGCATTTGCCAAAAAGAGTAAAAGTCTGAAAATCTACAGGGCCAAGAAAAGTATGTGAACTTTTTGGAGTTTCATGGTTTTCTGCATTAATTTGTCATAAAATGTGATCTTCATCAAAGTCAAGAGTACTGGCAAATATATGTGCCTAAAATACAGTAATAACACAAAATCTGATCTTTCATGTCTTTATTGAGAACAACAATAAAAACCTCATAGTGTTTAAAAAAGGCTAATTGCAGTCAGGTGTTAGCATACCTGAAGTCTTGTTATGCCTCCCCAAAAAGAGCTTTCAGCGGATCTATGAACAAGAATTGTTGATTTCCATAAAGCTTGAAAGGGTTACAAAGTGATTTCAAAGACTTTAGAAATTTACCAGTCTACAGTTGACACTTTTGGCACTGTGGCTACTTTACCAAAAAGCAGAGGTGAGTAGTAACAGATTACTTTTACTCCATTACATTTACTTGAGTAACTTTTTGGGAAAAAATGTACTTCTATGAGTCTTTTTACTGCACCATACTTTTTACTTTTACTTGAGTACATTTGTGAAGAAGAAACGCTACTCTTACTCCGCTACATTCGGCTCCACTCGACTCAGATGCAGCAACAATAATCACACGACTCCGTTTGACCAATCAGGTCAGGCGGTATAGTAGGGGGGGAAAAAAAACTTCAGCTGGTGTTCTATAAATTCATCCTACCTGTGAATCCGTCCTACATACGCTCACTTGCACATGCGCAAACAAAAGTTTCCGCATCTTTCTCTAATAACGTCCATAAATCCATGCTGCTACTATTGGGACATTGCGGTTAGTGTACAATCTTGCGGTATAGAATGCTAAAAAAGAATTTAACATTTTTTGCATTTTTTGACATCTAATGTTACTTTAACAGTCTATGAATATAAAAGTATATTTCAGTACAGAATTAATCGCCAACACACGTGTTGTACATTTTATACAAATGTTGTACATTTTTTATATATAAAGTGTAAGGATTATTTATTTATTTATACCATGAGTGGTTAGAATTTTTTTTTTTCTTGCAGAATGTTCAAGCCAAGAAAATGATGTTTACTCTCTTTTATTGCTTTGCTTAACAATCCGTTCTGTGAAATAAAGACGTTATGCAATTTGGATGTTCTACCCAGATCTCTGTATGTCTGGCAGACATCTGATCGCGGATGGCAGCTTGTCAACTGAAACTTAATCTCAATAAAACTGAACTCCTGTTAGTCCCAGACCCACGTTTCTTTTGCAAGAGAACAGCTTCATACTTCGGTATCTTCTCTATCTGCCTAAACAAACAAACACTTATATACACTGTGTGTGTGTGTGTGTGTGTGTGTGTGTGTGTGTGTGTGTGTGTGTGTGTGTGTGTGTGTGTGTGTGCGCGCATGTATAAACACACTAATATATAATTATTATAATTTCCAAAATAAATAAATCAGACATTGACATTTACTTGATTGAAACAGTTACTCAGTTACTCAGTATTTGAGTATCTTTTCACCGAATACTTTTTTACTCTTACTTGAGTAATATTTTGGATGGCTACTTTTTACTTCTACTTGAGTAATATTATTTTGAAGTACAGCTACTCTTACTTAAGTAAATCAAGCTAATATCTGGATTCATGAATTTACAGCACATGGAACATTGAACAAGTAGGGTGTCCATAAATAGACACCACAAAGGAAACTGCTGCTTACTGAAAATAACTGCATGCAGTTCTTGAAACTGAAGTTTGTGAAAGAGCACATTGACACCTGCATTTACAAAGAACACGCAGCACTACATCTGGTGTAAAAAGGGCATCATGAAACATCATGAAAACATCATCTCAACCGTAAAGTATGATGGAGAAAACATCATGATTTGGGTCTGCTTTCCTGCATCAGGGCCTGGCCAGCTTGCAGTCACTGATTAAAATTAATTTCCAAATGTATAAAACGTTATTCAGGATAATGTAAGAATATCTGTACAACAGCTAAAACTCTGTGACCCAAAACACCAGAGCAAGTCCACAACAGCTTGGCATCAGAAAAGAATCCACCCTGAGAGATGCTATGGGATGACTTTAAGAGAGCCATACACAAGTGACATCCAAAGAATATAACAGAGCTAAAGCACTTCTGCTAGGAAGAATGAATTAAAAAAATTCCTTATGAACAATGTTCTAGCTACAGGAAGAACCCAGTTGAGGTGTTCCATAAAGATATAAAGGATCAGAAAAAGTGTTATAATTTTGGGCACATTTCATGACAAATTAATAAGGTTCTTATACTTCATGGCACTGTATATATACACATACTGAGTGTATATCTTATTGATGACATTGCTACTGGTTAATGACTCCCTAGGAGGCTTCTGTATAGGAGAGGATCTGAACTTTGCCCTCTTGTTCTAAATATTGGAGCAGAAAGACAGTTGCTCGGGTCAATAGGAGAGTGCCTATAGGAGTCAGACGAGCTGCCTGATGATTCCTGTGTCCGTGTGTATAGCTGTGAGGTAGTTAAAATGTGAACACGTCTGCATTTCTCTATCGGCTGTGTATAAAGTAAGAAACGGAGAGAGAGTGCAGTGGAACATCGGTTCCATGGGCATGTGAGATAAATAAAAAATAAAATAAGGTAGGAAAAAAGAAAGGGACTGGAACAAACTTAGAGCAGGTACATACATTTCTGATATCTTGTAACGCTATGTTGAGGGAATGTTGTTGAACGTTGGAGAGAGAGAGAAAAAGAGAAAACTTAAAAAACTATACTTATGGACAAAAGAAGTGTATAACATAAACTTAACATAACATTTTTTTTTCTGTGAAATAAATAGGAATGGTTAATTGTATACAAGAATCTATCCATCAGAACCAGAAATTCAATATTCTGACGACCTTGACTAAGATGCAGAGTCAGCATTGGCTGGCATTACGGTCTTCTGGCACGTCTAGCAAGTCCAGCTTCCGCCAAATGTTGCTGAATAATCCAATCACTTATCGTCCGTAACCCTGGAATACCGGCAGCAGTAGTGGCAGCATTTCTCAAATGACACTATCGAATTAGGCGGCACAACTTGCTTTCAACCTTCCGAAATTCTCTCACACCACACCACCTCTCTGCTCCCGCCACTGGCTTCCTTTAACTGCACACATCAAATTCAAAACACTGATGCTTGCAAATTCAAAACACTGTTCCACTGGAATGGTGCACACGTTTTAAAGGAGTGCATACGTCCATGGATGATGATCCCCACTGAGGCGGCTCGAAAACCATTGCAGTCGTTCCTGTGAACATTCAGCGAGTGGAACACTTAAAAATCTATGTCTGTCAATCTGTCTGGGGGAACTGTACACACAATCCTTCATGGACACCAAATAAGTTCCTGGGGGGACAGAATTTCGGATGTGAAGCAGGCAGTCCGATCATGGCTCCGGCGTACTGAGAAAACTCTCTACCTTGATGGTATTTAAGCACCAGTGAACTGTGTACTGGGATAACTGTAGCAGGACATTATATAGAGACATAAAGGACTTCTGTTTTTCTACACAAAAGTCCTGGTTTGACTTGTTGTTTGATATTTTAAATACAGTACATTTAAAAAAGTATTTTCTCTTTTAATTAGAAAGTTTTGAGGCAATAATAAACCTCTCCTGCAGCTCACCTGAAAGATCTATAGTGGTCAGGATGGTGGGGACCTTAGAAATACAGTGGTTAAATGGGGTAGGTTTCGGGGACATAAATGGAGACAGTTTTTCTAGAGGGATTGTAATTGGATTGGATGTTGTATCTTCTTTATTTTTGTGTTGTTGTCAAGGAGTTGTGCACCAATCAAGTGGCTATACTACTAGGCATAAGGGAATAAGACAGGTCATAAAAATGTATGAGATTGTGTATGTCTCATGGGACTTAGTTCTGGTACTATTCCCTACCTCAAGCTAGCTGTGTGTCCTCAAAGTGTCAGAAATGATCTGTCACCTCCATTGTCACCTTACATCACCTCTACTGACACCTTCTAGACCGGCTTATTCAGACTTCATGAGCAGTTTTCTCCTGCTGTGCCTGCTTGGTTTTTCCTTCTGACATCACATAAGAGCTAAACTGTTGGACTGCAAAGCGCAATAGAGCTTATTGTTTGTTTTAGAGTCTTTGTGTTACATTGTTTTTAGCTTTCACCTCTAATGCTGTACAGACTGGAAAATGATGTGCATCCACACACAAAGTTTGTGGATTAATTTGAAATTACGACCACTGTAAAGTGTGAACATTTGTGATTTGACAGGTACTGTATAATAATGCTTATATTACATTTACCTAAAGGAATTAAGCCTGATTATTGTGGCAGACAGAATTCCCCATAATGTTTAGCAGGAAACCCAAAAAGCATCAGTCTCAAGGGAGAAGATGGCAATTCATAAATACACAATCTATCCCCAATACACAATCTATTAACATTTCTGGAAGAGTGAATACAGACTTGTGAAGTTATGGACAAAAAAGACTCGCAAATAGTTTTTACCCACAAGCCATAAGACTTCTTAATAGCTGTGCCTTTATATATGTGTGTGTGTGTTTTTCTGCATGTCTTTATTTGTTTTTTTGTATGCGTGTGTATGTTCCTATGTGTGGTCAGGGAACTGGGCAAAGTATGAATTTAATTCTACTGTTTAAACTGGTGTGTTTACTGTGCACATGACAATAAATTCAAATTCAATTTTAAATTCAATTCAAACTATTAAGGCATGAACATTCCTCCCCCTCTCCCCAAACCCACTTGTGCAACAGCGCTGCTGAGTACAATTTCTGTGTGCTAAACTCTACTCTGGTGTGAAGGACTATGACGTATTACACTGTATTTATTGTAGACCTAATTTTTTACAGGACCAGCCATGTCTAGTGTCCAATATTCCTTCTGTTTATACTATAGCTGCCATCTGGTGATCTATTCATCTATTCACAGGACACAAAGGCACTTTATTTCCTTTGCCCTCGAACACTTTACTTGTAACGTATGTTGTAGAGAATACAAAGTGCCTATCATTGTTAGCTATGCGCTTTCTAGTAAAATTGCGATTGTGTATTCACTGGAACAATCCCAGTGCCTAAATGAATACAGACAAAAAGTACTATAATTTAGCAATTCAAATGCAAGTTCATGCGTCACAAAAAGAGAGAAAATTGGCAAAAAAAAGGGGGGGGGGGGGGGGAGAGAAATTCCTGAAAAGACAAACAGCATTAATTAGAGTAGTGTTTAAGTTTAAGCTGTTCATGCGGGTTGAAATATTTGTGGGAAATGTGCAATTCATGTGTCAGTGTCTCCCAACACAGCTAAAAGCTGAAATGATCAGAACTGATGTATAGGAAGTGTTAGAAGTGAGTCAGCCAGTCAGACAAACTTAAAGTTGAATCATGAAACAGACTACGTAAATTAAAGTTGATGTAATGCATGCAGAATTGAGAGAAGGAAGAAAGAAAGAAAGTGGCGTGTCCTTCATCTGAAAGCATGATGAAAAAGTTAATTCTCTAACATATGCATGCACACTTATACAACATGTGTGTGTGTGTGTGTGTGTGTGTGTGTGTGTGTGTGTGTGTGTGTGTGTGTGTGTGTGTGTGTGTGTGTGTGTGTGTGTGTGTGTGTGTTTGTGTGAGAGAGAGAGTGCACACACACATTATCATACGGTTTGTGTGGGTGTATGTACCTGATTTCTAATATCCTCTCTGGGTGGTTCCACCACTCCGCTGGTTTAATCTGAGCTCTGCTTACATCTTCGCTTTGACTCCGGTTTCGACTCCGTTTGTTTCACTTCTCAATGATATCATCTTCTCCATGGCAATTTCATACTCAATTACCTTCCCTGATGCTCTACCTGTGGTTCTTGTTTATGTGCTTCTGGACACCCTACACCCCCAAAATACCCCCCACACAAACAAACTGTCAGAAATAAACAGGAACACGTTGACTTAAGTGCTGCTCGCCTGAATGACTTTCAGGCCAAAATGATAGCTTTTAGCTTTCTTCTCGCTAGAAGAATGGAGGAGCCATTGCCACTAGTGGGTCCTCACTGGATTATAAAGATCTTGTATTTTATTAATCTAGAAAAGATTCACCATTCCATAAAGGGATCCACTCAGGAATTTTCTGATGTCTGACAACCATTCTTGAAAATATAGATGTAGATAAATTGGATATGTAATGAAAGATTTATTGTTCAGTTATAATAAAAAAAATTATATATATATATATATATATATATATATATATATATATATATATATATATATATATATATAAAATTAGTTTTATTATTATTATTATTATTATTATTATTATTATTATTATTATTATGTCTATTTATATATTTACATAATTTCTTTTTTTTTAATTAAATGTATTTTTCTACTGACTGGCTGTTGTTTTCTTATGGGCTGGGGGAGGTGAATAGATGAGAAACAAATGTTACCATGCATGTACTGTATCTTGTTTACATTTACATTGAGGCATTTGGCAGACGCACTCATTCAGAGCGACTTACATTTTTATCTCATTATACTGTATATCTGAGCAGTTGAGGGTTAAGGGCCTTGCTCAAGAGCCCAACAGAGACAACTCAGTGTGACCTTTAGAACTGTTGTCCAATGCCTTACCCCTGAGCTTCCCCTAAACCCAGACAAATCTATACATATAATACAACTTTGCGAAAAATTATTGGGGAAGGATGTAAGAGGAGTAAAAGAGCACATCAAGGTGGTTTTTGGAATTTTTGTCTGTTTGTCTGCATGCATAAAAACTACTAAACAATGCTTTTCACAGGTGTATTTGTCTGAGCTAGAGGTAACATATAGGCTCTGTTTCATCACAGTCGGCCCACAGGAAGCGAAGATATGCTACGTTGAAATTTAAATGTAAAATGCAGTTATTTCATATGGAATCCACCAATTATTTCACCTTAAAATTCAACAGATGGTGCAGTAAATTATTTAATAAGCGATTATTCAATTCACTTACTCATTGCCTATACCGCTTTATCCTGCATTCAGGGCCACGGGTGATCTCAGGAGACTTAGGGGACAAGGTGGGGTATCAATCCATTGCAGGGCACACACACTCACACAATTAGCCTAATCTGCAGGTCTTTGGACTTTGGGAGGAAACCCACCAAGGACATGGAGAACATGCAAACTCCATGCACCCTGGAGGTGCAAGGCAACAGCGCTAACCACTATTTATTCCACCATTATTTAATTACATTTTATTTGTATAGAGCTTTTAACAATGGTCATCGTTGCAAATCAGCTTTACACAATCAAAACAAAATTATGGAAATTTGTATGAAATGTGAAAAATGTGTATGAATCGAAATGATCCTTGATGCGCAAGCCAAGGGCGACGGTTGGCAAGGAAAACCTCCCTGAGATGGCAATAGGAGGAAAACTTGAGCGAAACCAGACTCACACAACAGACTCAACAAGGAACCCGTTATCACCCAAATGAGGATGGGTTCCCTAGCAGGGATTGTGCTAGGTGGCTGGAAGTTCAATATAACAGCTTATGAGTGTGTAATGGAAATCTACTTAATAAACGCCATCACACGCCTTCATTCTGCATGCTTCACTGTAACATAAAAATTGTAGTTCATTCCAAAATTCAGCAGATTGCACTGATTTTTTTTTGTAATACACACTTATGAGTGTGCAATTAAATTTCACACAAAGTCACTACAGGCACATCTAGCCTCCAATAAAAAAGACTGATTGAAAAACAAAAAAAACAGGAGCAAATTTCATTTTCAAAATCAATCAACATTACCTGAGTAATCCAAACAACAACAAAAACAATCGTACACACATCCTAACTTTTTCTTTCTTCTGCTCATGCTTATTCTGCATGTAGACACAGAATAAAGAAACAGCCGACTCGCCTCGCTGTATATCCTTACCTCTTTGTTGTGTTTGTCACAGCTACAGTATGTGTCAAGCAGAGATCCAGGTTTCTACATAAAAGCTGTTGATGAGCATCATACCGTATATGCACTATATACAGTACACTGTACATATCCGTCTCATATATTTACTAGTCACAGTGTGGAAGACTATTGAGTGGTGGGAGACTGTTATAGAAATACCGATTGGAATGTACACACTGTATTTGTTAGAAATAAAATTTTATTTCACACTAGATGAAGTCAATCCTACAGTCAACTGCACAGTTTGTGAGATTCTGCTGTGGAAAAGTTTTTCTCGTTATCTTTTGCTTTAATTGAGCAATTTCACTTTAACAACACTTAAGTGTAGAGGAATGTGTGGACAATTTTTTTTTTTTTAAACCCAGCCCTGTTTGCTCCTGCACTGCAAAATTCCCAGTGTTGATATATATACACCCCAAGTGTTTATATATGACCTAATAATCACGAATGTACTCTGAAAATGTTAAATCAACACTCTGGGTGGTAATTCAAGACTAAGGAGTCTGCTGTGTGAAGCAATTCTGACTAATCTGTCGTTCTCATGGTCATTTTTGTTTGTCATTTAAAGAAAGTTTAAATTGAATTACAATTCTTGATTAGAGTAAGTCCAGTGATTGGCCCTGTTGATTGACATGGGCTTCTCTGATTACTGTTGTTAATCTAGCAGGATTTTTTTGATGTCAAAACATAGTGCCAATGTTAATTTGTTAAGGATTGTTAGACACCATAAATATTAGGTTGTTTCTGAAAGTGAGAATTACTTTGATGAAATGATGTTGGTTTAATGCTGACTACATGATGCTGGGTTAATGACCATAATTATGTTGGCAAATACAAGTTTAAGACAACATTAATAAATAACAAACTTATCTCTTAACTAAAATACAGTACGTCCTTGAAATGGTTTTATTGCTGCCAGTAATTTCTCGTTCCCTGACCTTCGGTTCCTGAGCCACTACACGGAATTGGACTCAAGCCTGGTCGATGAGTAAGAATGCTGAGAATACTGAGTGCTTACTACTAGTCCATGAGGAAACTCTCAGCT
This sequence comes from Clarias macrocephalus, assembly GCA_011419295.1. Taxonomy (NCBI): domain Eukaryota; kingdom Metazoa; phylum Chordata; class Actinopteri; order Siluriformes; family Clariidae; genus Clarias; species Clarias macrocephalus. Next base: position 355,630 of record JAAGKR010000033.1, on the reverse strand, counting down.
CGTGCTAGTAAATGCACATATACTGTATTGCTTTGTCAAATGATAAGCAGCGCAAAATAACTCATCCGAGTAGACAACTGCGATATTATTAAACCATTTAATCGAGAAGCTTTGAGAAGAAAAAAAAACATATTACCATCCTAGATCCATTCTTGCTTTGAGGTTGTAACATTAAAAGAAAAAAAATGTTATGAATTATGTTGAGACATTAAAACAAAGTCATTTCATGATACTGTGTAATTATAACCACATTACAGTGTCATACAACGTTACACCTAGTTCCTCAGGTGGTACAAAGATTTATTATTGTGCATATGTACAGTATTCATTGGATTCTTTATTTATATTCATTCATAACAGTATTGCATAAAAATTGACGAAGCTGGAAATGCGATCTGTTTCCTTTCAAAAGCTACTCTCAATGCTTCGTGAAAACGCTATGGGAACATTTCTTTGTTGCTCGGTTGTGGAGCCTGTGCATGTCAAACCCGACGAATACCTTCGGCTTATAACCTGTGCCAGGCATGACGTCACCGAATAAAGTGCACCTGCAGGTTATAAATAGGAGTGAACCGGAAACATCCTCAGATCTTTTTGTCTTCAGGACCGCTTTGTGTTTGCGTGTGCATGTACAAGCCGTAACGAAAGCAAAATAAAAAATAACAGCATTAACTCGCCAATATTGCTTAAGAGATGCGTGCCTCCGTGCGATAGATCTCTGTCGGAGGGCGATTTTCACGAGTTTTGTCTCGAGTGCTTGGAGGAAGAACACGCTCGCCTCGGGCTTCAGGGAGAATGTGAGTACTGTGATCTTCTCCCTATTAAGGTGCTTCGCGCGCGGCTCGCTTTCTTTAAAGAGAAACCGCGAGCCGCGGCGCATTCCTGGGGCTCGCATGCTGATCTGGCAGACGCGCACGAGATGGCATTTCCGATTTCTCTCTTGCTCTCTCCGGATCAGGAAGTTTTAGCTTCCGCTTTGCAAGCGCGCTCCGGCACTTCTTGTGAAGGAGCGGAAGAATCTTCCTCTCTCGCTTCCATGGAAGTAGCCTCCTCACAGCGCTCCTTCAGTGCTCACAGAGCTTATGAGGAATTATTAGAGGTTGTAACGCGTGCGGTCGAGCGAATGCATATCGACTGGCCGCAGAAGCGAGATTCCCCTAAGCGTTCGAGATTAGACGACAGGTTTCTGTCGGGTGGCCGGGGGGAGGAGCCTCAACGTCTCTCTCTCCCCTTCTTTGGTGACCTCCATGATGAATTAACTCTTTTATGGAGCAGACCGTATTCATCGCGTGTTTTTGTACCATCGACTTCGACTTATTCGAATATCGTTGATGCGAAAGCACGCGGTTATATGATGATGCCCCAGATAGAAGAGACGCTTGCGGGCTATCTCTCTCCTGGGACATCATCCTCCCTGAAAAAGCCTACTCTCCCCTCCAAGCCGTGCAGATTGACATCTGCTTTGGTGGATAAAGCTTTTCAGGCAGCAGGACAGGCTGGCGCTTCACTGCACACCATGGCGGTTTTGCAGGCTTACAAGGCTGACCTGCTGAAGGACCTGAGCACCGGCGGGGTTATTGATGACAAGGCATTTGCAGAGCTGCGCCGAGCCACAGACCTGTTTCTCCGTGCAACCAAGCAGACGGCCCGTGCTATGGCTGCCATGGTATCCACGAAGAGGCATCTGTGGCTGAACCTCTCGGGCATCAAGGATAAGGATCGTGCTGTCCTCCTTGATACCCCCGTCTCGCCTTCCAGCCTCTGGCGACGCTGTTAATTCCGTTGCCACTAGGTTTCGGGAGGCGAAGCTATATGAACAGGCTTTTGGGAGGTTCCTTCCCCGCCGTGCTCAAGAACCGGGACCGTCGGCCACCTGGCCCCGGCCAGGTCTGGCCCCTATCAGGCGTGAGGTCCAGAAGGAGAGCGTGACCAGCCGCACACCCCCTTGTAAAAACTGGGGTGGGGCTCGCCGCCCTTTTCAGAAATCTGCCTCAAAAAGACCAGATCTGAGGAGCTTCCTCTCTTCGAAGAAGAAGCCCTGAGATTCGTGCGCCTGGGGCCTTGGGGGTGTTCCCCCCCCAGGGAGGGGCGCCTCGATTTTCATCACAAAACAGGGCCTCCACCCTGGCACTCCCTGGAGGCCGGTGTTCAATCCCCGCCACCACTGGAGCGCCGGTCTCCAACGAAGAGTTGGGTGTTCGGATATCTCCTGCCATACTTCAGGATACCCAACACCTAACACCCTCCCATCCAGCCGAAGTGTCAAAGCTCATGCCCCTTTCGGAGAAGCTGGCAGCATGGAAACTACTCCCAGGCATATCTCCTTGGGTACAAAAGACTGTAGGCACAGGCTACAGGATTCAGTTTGCACATCGTCCTCCGCATTTCAACGGCATGGTCTCCACTTCCGTGAAACCGGACCGAGCACATCTGCTGGCTCAGGAGTTAAAGACTCTGCTAGGCAAAGGGGCCATAGAACATGTTCCCCTTCCAGACAGAGAGTCGGGCTACTACAGTCGGTACTTTTTGGTGCCCAAGAGAGGGGGAGGTTTGCATCTAATCTTGGATCTTCGCAGCTTGAACCGCTATCTCAGGAAATCCAGATTCAAAATGTTGACTGTCAAAATGATTGTGTCTCAAATTCAACTAGAGGATTGGTTTGTGACAATCGATCTCAAGGACGCATATTTCCATATAGAAATATTGCCACAGCACAGGAAGTTCCTGAGGTTCGCCTTTGGGGGCGAAGCTTACCAGTATCGGGTCCTTCCATTTGGCCTAGCTCTGTCACCCCGCACATATACAAAATGCATGGATGCAGCTCTGGCTCCTTTGCGACTCCAGGGCATCCGTATTTTGAATTACATAGACGACTGGCTGATTCTGGCCCAGTCTCAAGAGCTAGCGCTTCGACATCGGGATGTCGTCCTAGCCCATCTTCATTCTTTAGGATTGAGACTCAACGCCACAAAAAGAGTTCTCCTTCCTGTTCAGAGGATAACATATTTGGGTGTCACATGGGATTCGGTCACAATGCGGGCACAGTTGTCTCCTGCTCGTGTCGAATCCATTCTCAACACCCTGAAGGAAATCAAGCTAGGCCAGAAGGTCACTGTTCATCACTTTCAGAAATCTTTAGGACTCATGGCGGCTGCGTCCACAGTGATACCTTTGGGCCTTCTGCACATGAGAGCATTTCAGCTGTGGCTAAGAGCCAGGGGGTTTCATTCAGGGGCCAACCCCCAGAGGCTAATAAGGGTTACGCGCCGGGGGCTTCGTACCCTTTCTATGTAGTTCAGACCCCGGTTTCTGACTTTGGGTCCCACTGTAGGTCCGTCTTGTCGTCGCAAGATGCTAACGACAGACGCTTCCCTCACGGGCTGGGGTGCGGTCTTGGATGGCCGTCCAGCACAAGGGAGCTGGAGAGGTCATCTTCTCGTGTGGCACATCAATTGCCTCGAAATGATGGCTCTGTTTCTGGCCCTGAAACACTTCCTCCAGCAGTTGAGAGGCTACCATATCCTAGTGCGGGTGGACAACACGGCTGCATTCGCGCCGCTTGAACAAGCTAGCGCACCAGGTTCTGCTTTGGGCATAGGACAAGTTCCTCTCCCTCAGGGCGATTTACATTCCAGGGCACATGAATGTAGGAGCAGACTTGCTATCCAGACAAGCTGTAGAACAGGGAGAATGGAAGCTCCACCCTGAAGTAGTCAGTCAAACCTGGGAAAGATTTTACGTAGCAAAGGTGGATCTCTTTGCCTCACAAGAGGCAGCACAATGCCCCCTTTACTACTCTCTGACTCCTCCAGCTCCCCTGGGTCTGGATGCAATGGCCCACACGTGGCCCAGGTTACGCCTTTATGCGTTTCCACCTATAGTTCTGCTCCCGGGAGTCCTGGCGAGGGTCAGTCAACAAGGGTTGCGCCTCTTATTGATAGTGCCCCATTGGCCGACCAGAGTGTGGTTCTTGGATCTAATATCTCTCCTCGACGGCTCACCCTGGGTGATTCCAGTGAGGAGGGATCTTCTGTCTCAGGCACAGGGGACAATACTTCATCCCTGGCCCGAGCTCTGGAACCTTCACGTTTGGCCCCTGAATGGGACCAACTGAGACATGCTGGGCTTTCAGCCAGCGTAATTGAAACCATTTTAAGTGCCAGGGCTCCCTCCACTAGAAGAACTTATGCCCTCAAATGGAGTGCATTTTAAAATTGGTGCATGGCATAGACACAGACCCAGTTCAGATTGTTTCAGTGCTGGAGTTTCTGCAAGAAAAGTTGTCCTCGGGCTTATGCCCTAGTACGCTCAGAATGTACGTAGCCGATATTTTGGCTTGTCACGCTCTGAATGACGGGGTTTCTGTGGGCAAGCACCATTTAGTTGCCCGTTTTATTCATGGAGCTAAACGGTCGAAGCCGCCCACTAGAGCGACGGTCCCTTCATGGGACTTAACTATCGTACTCGAAGGCCTGGCCGACACCCCTTTCGAACCACTAGAGTCAGCGCCTGTCAGGCTTCTGTCTCTTAAGATGGTTTTTCTTATGGCTATTACTTTGAAGAGGATTGTGGATCTGCAGGCTCTGTCAGTCTCCCCATCCTGCCTAGACTTTGCCCCTGGGCTAGTCAAAGCTATCCTGCATCCTCACCCGAACTATCTTCCCAAGGTTCCATTCTCGACCATGCACCCAGTTGTGCTCGAAGCCTTCTGTCCTCCGCCTTTCACAGCTCCGGAGCAGGAGAGACTTCACTTACTGTGTCCAGTACGTGCTCTTAGGATCTACGTCCACCGCACTAACCAGTGGCGTAAGTCAGAGCAGCTCTTTATTTGCCATGGGGGTCGCAACCGGGGGGCGGCTGCCACTAGACAGACTCTGTCACACTGGGTGAGAGATGCCATTGCCCTAGCCTATGAGGCGTGTGGTCACACTTCGCCTCTGGGAATCAGGGCTCACTCAACCAGGGGGATTGCCTCATCGATTGCCTTGACAAGAGGCGTCCCCCTGCAGCAGGTGTGTGATGCGGTGGGCTGGTCCTCTCCACACACGTTTGTTAGATTTTATAGTCTGGATGTCAATGCTACTCTGGGTTCACGGATCCTTCAGTCTGCATCCTAGAGCTAGACCGGAGACCTCCTCGGCTTGTGCGCACACGCTACACAACCTGGGGGTCCAGACACTTGCAGTGTGGCGGCATTGGTATTCTCGTTCCCATAGCGTTTTCACGCAGCATTGAGTGTAGCTTTTGAGAGGGAACGTCTCGGGTTACTTGGCTGTAACCCTGTTCCCTGATAAAGCGGGAACGAGATGCTGCGTTCCGATGCCGCACTGCTGGCGTGCCTGGACGTCCTTCAGACAAAATTGACCTGAGGATGTTTCCAGTTCACTCATATTTATAACATGCCGGTGCACCTTATTCTGTGACGTCATGCCTGACACAGGTTATAAGCCAAAGGTATTCGGCGTGTTTGACATGCACAGGCTTCACAACCGGGCAACAAAGAGATGTTCCCATAGCGTTTTCACGCAGCATCTCGTTCCCGCTTTATCAGGAAACAGGGTTACAGCCAAGTAACCTGAGACGAACTTTATCAGAATATGCTAATTTTTTGAGAAGGACCTGTAAATATTGGAAATTGGAAAAGTTGCTGCTAAAGTTTTTATAATAGCAATTTTCATATACTCCAGCATGTTATGAAGAGTGATCAGATGAATTGCATAGTCCTTCATTGCCATGAAAATTAACTTAACCCGAAAAAAAAAAAACTTTCCACTGCATTTCATTGCTGTCATTAAAGGACCTGCTGAGATCATTTCAGTAATCATCTTGTTAACTCAGGTGAGAATGTTGACGAGCACAAGGCTGGAGATCATTATGTCAGGCTGACTGGGTTAGAATGGCAGACTTGACATGTTAAAAGGAGGGTGATGCTTGAAATCATTGTTTTTTCATTGTTAACCATGGGGACCTGCAAAGAAACGTGTGCACCCATCATTGCATTGCATAAAAATGGCTACACAGGCAAAGATATTGTGGCTACTAAGATTGCACCTAAATCAACAATTTATAGGATCATCAAGAACTTCAAGAAAAGAGGTTCAATTCTTGTTAAGAAGGCTTCAGGGCGTCCAAGAAAGTCCAGTAAGTGCCAGGATCGTCTCCTAAAGAGGATTCAGCTGCGGGATCGGAGTGCCACCAGTGCCACTTGCTCAGGAAAGACTTTTGGAAGATGGTCTGGTGTCAAGAAGGGCAGCAAAGAAGGCACTTCTCTCCCAAAAAAAACATGAGGGAAAGATTGATCTTCTGGCAAAAGTATGGCGAATGGACTGCTGAGTACTGGGGCAAAGTCATATTCTTGGATGAAGCCTCTTTTGATTGTTTGGGGCATCTGAAAAAAGGTTTGTCCGGAGAAGAAAAGGTGAGCGCTACCATTAGTCCTGTGTCATGCCAACAGTAAAGCATCCTGAGACCATTCATGTATGGGGTTGCTTCTCATCCAAGGGAGTGGGCTCACTCACAATTTTGCCCAAAAACACAGCCATGAATAAAGAATGGTACCAAAACACCCTCCAACAGCAACGTCTACCAACAATCCAGCAACAGTTTGGTGAAGAACAATGCATTTTCCAGCACGATGGAGCACCGTACCATAAGGCAAAAGTGATAACTACGTGGCTCGGGGACCAAAACGTTGAAATTTTGGGTCCATAGCCTGGAAACTCCCCAGATCTTAATCCCATTGAGAAGTTGTGGTCAGTCCTCAAGAGGCAGATGGACAAACAAAAACCCAGTAATTCTGAACTCCAAGAAGTGATTATGAAGGAATGGGTTGCTATCAGTCAGGATTTGGCCCAGAAGTTGATAGAGAGCAGCCCAGTCGAATTGCAGAGGTCCTGAAAAGAGCCAACACTGCAAATACTGACACTCTGCATAAATATCATGTAATTGTCGATAACAGCCTTTGAAACGTTTGAAGAGCTTGTAATTATATTTCAGTACATGACAAACAACTGAAACAAAGATCTAAAAGCAGTTTAGATGCAAACTTTGTGAAAACTAATATTTGTGTCTTTCTCAAAACTTTTGACCACGACTGTACATTGTGTGATTGTGACCATACCTGTTATCTCTCGGTTGGGTTAAGGGGCTTTCCCAGTGGGGCACCCAGGTCCATTTCTAAGGCAAATGGAGAAAACAGTCGTGAACACTGCCAGGAGTGGCTGGCCTACCAAAATTACTCCAAGAGTACAATGATGACCCATAAAGGAGTTCATAAAAGAGCCCAAAACAACATCTAAAAAACTGCAGGCCTGACTTGCCTCAAAGTGTTCATGATTCAATAATAAAAAAGAGGCTGGGCAAAATGGCATGGTAAGTGTCAAAATTGTGGGAAATTTGATTGAATTTTAATTATATTTTATGGATTTAGTACTCTAAGTAAGCCAATGTCCAATTTAAGGTAGGTTTATTGTCCAATACCCAAAAGCTCTCTGTGAAAGAACCATACCAGAGAGAGAAACAGGGCCTGCAGACCAAAAAGAACACAAAGGCTCGTTTCACATTTGCCAAAAAACACCTTGATTATCCCCAAGACTTTTGGGCAAACATTATTTTTGGAAGGTGTGTGTCCCATTACATCAGGTGTAAAAACTAAAACATCATTTCATAAGAATAACATCATACTAACAGTCAACCATGAAGCAGCTTCACGATCCGCAAAACTTGCCATAAAATCGATGAAACCATGAATTCTGCACTCTACCAGAACATCCAGAAGGAGAATGTCTGGTCATCAGTTTGTGACCTCAAGGGCACTTGGGTTATGCAGCAAGACAATTATCCGAAACACACCAGAAAGTTCTCCTCTAAATGGCTAAAAATAAATAAATAATTAAATAAATAAAAATTAAGGTTTTGGAGAGGCCTAGTAAAAGTCCGGACTTAAATCCAATTGAGATGCTCTCGTATGACCTTAACCAGACATGCTAGAAAACTCTCCAAATGTGGTTGAATTTAAACAATTCTGCAATACTAGACTAAGGGTGGCACAACCAGTTATTAGGTTTCAGGGGCAATTTTTTTTTTCTCAGAAAACATGACACCCTCTTAATTGGACTGTTTCATCAATTTAATTAGCTAATTTTTTTATTTTTATTTGTCCAGGCATTACATGTAGTTGCTTGGTATGTAATTTGTAGTAGATTTAGTTTATTATTCAAAACTTGGTCAAACTTTTTATCTTTACTATATTTATATTTAAATCTACACTTAAATCATTTAAAACTATGTTTACATGTTTTAACCTACTTAACTGTTTACACTTAAACAAGTTTACTTAAAATATGTTTAAGTGTACCAAATTTTATATATGCATGTTCTGCAGTTTAAATAACATTTTATGATACACTAGATGGTAAAAAAAATTAAAAGGTTAAAGCTAAAAATAAGCTGATCAGCTTTAATGTAATTAGTGATTATCATTTCAGGTTGAAGCCCATGTACGTCTGCCTGCCTTTCTATATGGCAGAACTCTCTGCCTAGTTTATTAATACAAAGGAGAAAAGAAATAGAAATACAAATTTGTACTTTCCATTGTCAGCCAAATACACTCTCTGTTTAGTAATCAGAGAGTGAATCACTGATGAGAAATCAAAAAAAGTAGATCAGATAAAGATATTTTTTTTACTTAAAATGCGTTAATATTGACATGTACCACTGTTATGTCAGCAGTGAAAATCAGATAAAGAATTTTTTTTTACTTAAAATGCATTAATATTGACACATACCACTGTTATGTCAGCAGTGAAAATATTAAATTTAGATTTTCAACTTGATATCTATTGCTGCAGGTGTTTGTTTACATTGAATAAGTAGCTTATTAGTAGGTTATTTTTTTAATAGTAGATTATTAAATCCACTCAACATGCTCAACATATTGTTTTAAGCCCATAACCATGCACTCTCAGTTCGGGTATTTTACATGCCCTCACATAGGACTGCTGATCTCACATGGGCATTCCATATTACTGCTTTTTATTAGCATCACGGTTTTGGAACATATGAGACAAACCTGTTTAAAACTTCCCACAGGAAGAATAAACATACATTGAGATGTCCATTCATACTTTGACGGTTCAGTTTTCATAATATACTTGCCTTTTTTTGAATAAGCCATGCTATGTCACACTTTTATTTGCTTTTTGTGAGGATTTGGACACTTTATAGGTGCACTACAGTCTTTGTGTCTTCCGCACACTCTGTGTATATATTGTAAACTAGGACTAACTGTTGAGTGAAGCGTACAGTATAGCTACTGTATGCCGACCTCAAAAAAAAAAACTATATTCGTCCAAAACAAAAAAAGGATGGCTGCTGTGAGGTAATTTAGCCTAAAGCTGCTCAGGACGTCCCTTGGACTCAACATTTTGATTTAATATATGGTGAAGATTGAACCTCAGGCAAATACAGAAAGACTGGCAAAGTATCACTAAATTCTGTCAAGCCAAGTTTGGCGTGTATGTCTGTCCAACTGACAAAATCGGTTGGACAGACATAAGGATATACAGAATTTTTTTTTTTATTGGTTTTGGGTCCTCCAATGTACTGAAACGTAAAGATATCATTGAAAGAGTGAGTTCTGACCAATGTATAAACAAAACCTCTCTTTTATTTATATAGAAGATTTAAAGAGTAATTAAGGTATTATTAAAAATAATCAATCCAAAATTATATTTCACACTTGTTTATTGGTATCTTCAGTATAATCAGTATAGCATCTGAATCAATTTAATTGGCCTGGGTAAAGGATCATCATCCAGCACCTTGTACCTTCATTTCAGCATCATTAAAACAAACACCTATGCTTAAACACACTAAATTGCTTCAGTGTTGAAGAAAGATTTATTGCCTTAAGGATTTTAAGGACTTTTATATTTGACAAGCAGCACATATACTGTATGTCTGGCCGATGTTAAACCAATACATAAAGTTACATTGGCAGATGTAGCGCAAGGAGCATTTGCTAACTGGCCATACAGTATGTCACTGAGATGTGTGCAAGTAATCGAAAATGCCCAGACATAGTTTCAATAATGAATCAAAGCTAAAACTTTCCAATATGAAAAACAGTACTGACAAAATAGCTTCACTATATAACCTGGTTAGGTCATCATTCCTTTCATGCATATTCCACGTAGCTACTAACCACTAACCCATCCGGTCTCTGTGCCCCGCCTCTAGTCCTGTCTCTGTGCCCCGTCTCTAGTCTGTGTTCTGTCCCATGTCTCGTCTCCAGTCCTGTCTCTCCAGTCCCGTCTCGTCTCTAGTTCCCCTATGTGTCTTTAGTTAGCTCCAGCTCCATGTTTCCCTGTGTGTCAGCTCCTAGTTCCTGTGTCTGTTCTTTGTCCTTGTGTCAGCGCTCAGCTCCCTGTATTAGCTCCTTTCCTGTGTTTTTCCTGAGCCCTAATTTTAGTTTGGGTTTGTTGTTTTGGTTCCTTTCTTTGTTTGTGTTTAAATAAAGACTCTTTGGCCCAGTTTCACAGACAGGGCTTAAGCCTAGTCCCAGACTAAAACTGCCCACTTGAGCTGTCTTAACTTAAAGTAACTTGCAAAAATATAGATTAAAATAGTCACAGATTTAGCCTATTCTGGATTAAACAAAGCTGATTGCAAGAAGGAGGATCATAGCTAGTCTAAGGCTAAATTGAAGCTTAAATTAATTCTTCAAGGTGGTAGGTTTAACTCCTGCTTAGCATTGTTTGTGAGAGAGCATGGAATATTTGGAATATCTAAATGAAAACCAACATGCACAACAGAGGCCTGCAAGAGTACTTTTGGATAGAAGTGATCCATTACATTACTTTGATGACACAGCTTTTCAAGACCGCTTTCGCTGTATCAGACCAACAGCATGTGCTTATACTCAACCTAATCAGGGTTCTCAGGTGTTCTCATTTAAGCTTACTTAAATTAGTCCAGGACTCTGTAGTCTCTGACTAACTAAGCCTATTTTAAGCTACGTTCATGAAAGGTACTTAAATGCCCTAGATTAATTAGTACTGATTAAGGCCTACTCCTGTCTTATATTAATCCCTATCTGTGAAACCGGGCCTTTATCTTTTAAGACCCCCTCTGCATTTATGCCTGCTCTAATACGCCCACTGCAACAACATCAGCCGGTCAAGCCAGTACCACCACCTAGACCCATGACACAATTATAGTTTTCAGAAATAAATAAATAAAATTGAAATCAGATAGATAGTAAAATCTTCAATGTTGATTTAACATTTTGAGAGTTTATAGAATCTGTATAAACACTGCAGGGTGTTAATTCAACACTGATAATTTTGCTGTCTCCATGTACATGCCTGTGTATATTTGCAGTACGTGGTTCATAACCGTTACATTGCGCTTCTGTGTTAAACACTCCGTAACTACGGCTAGGAACTAGCACTAGGGGTAATGCTAATTCTTAACAATCTGAACAGAACAGACGCAAGTCAAAGAAACCAAACTCAAACAACGGTACATATATAGACAAGTTAAACAACTAAAAAAGGTGCAGGTGTTTCCAATAACAACATGGCTGGTGTGCAGTGTATGGTGGGTAATACAGTACTGAGGTGAACGTCAACATAAACACAAGTGAAAAATACAAAACACAAGTCACAAAATAAAATAAAAAATACAAAAATGGGACAAATACTGGAAGATCCTCACTCACTCATGTATTGTCTATACCGCTTTATCCTGTATTCAGGGTTGCAGGGGGCCTGGAGCCTATCCCAGGAGGCTTAGGGCACGAAGCAGGGTATATCCTGGACAGGGTGCCAATCCATCGCAGGGCACACACACATACACTCACTCACACTACAAGCAATTTGGGAATGCCGATTAGCATAATCTGCTGATCTTTGGCCTGCTGGAGGAAACCCACTAAGCACGAGGAGAACATGCAAACTCCATGAACACAGAGACAGGAATCAAGCCTGGTAATCGAACCCGGACCCTGGGTCATAATAGAATTAAATTATGGAAGAAATAGAAGAAAATTATGGACGTACAAAGAAAAAGTGCATTGTTGTATTAACATATTTATTAATTTTCGAATGTATGTACTGTATTGCTCCTAGTATGTGTGTGCTTGTGCATTTTTGCAGTTTTTTTTAAAACACTAACAACATATCTCTGAATGCCAAGTGAGATCTTTTGATGCTGCCACTGCTCTGCTTTATTGACACTGTTGTCTGTAGAGGTCAGCCTCTCCTCTTATCACCTACAAATAATACTTTAGCTCCAGAAATCTTTCTATTATCCACCTGGTGGTGGTGTCTGCTTTCACTTTGTGCCAGATTTAGAAGCTTCTGCTTCTCTGCAAGGTGGTGTCATACAATAAAAATAAAACAAAAAACTCCCCAAAAACGTATTTACAGTATTTACAATACAGTGGGCAACTTCAGTGCTGTTTTCACACTTTGCTTTGGGTCAAATCCTAATGTGAGCATCATATTTTGTGTGGAGAAATTCTGCTTTGTCAACCTTTTATCTACCATCTCCTTTGGAATTGCATCCTGTAGGAAGCTTGTTTGTTTTCTTGAGAGTTACTGTACAGTAGACTGGGTTTAACTTTTCTATCTATTTTCTATAATTAAATAACTATAAAATGCCCTGAATCAGTAGTAGCGTACAGTTACTATCATCTGTTTCATATGGTCTACAATTATGTTAGCTTGTTTATCTAATTAATAAGCCCCAAATAGCAAGAATCAACAATTTTATCATTAAATCTCCATATGAATGACTTGAAGTGTGATATGGAAAGTATGTGTGAATGGAAAATGTGTGTTTTAAAATAAACTGCACCTGTTCCTTGATTGCTCTCTTTTTGCCACACGGGTGGCGACTACTTGCTGTGTGTTCTTGTGGCAGCTGATCGTTAAGTGTACAGTGCCCAGCAATATGATTTTCTCAGTCCAAGTGTGATCACAGAGGCCCTGATATTTTCAAGCATGTTTGATATTCTCTGCAATAAATTGCATAGTGTGAAAAGTTTTGTGACTAGTGGCAAGTACAGCATTGAGAAACAGCTAGTGACAGCAATCAGAAAAAAAATTATCTGCTCTCATGCAACACAAATTCCTGAATCCAGTCTATATATCATTTATATATTAGTGTAAGAGGTTAAGTGAAAATTGTACTAAGGAAAATGTACTGTTTGTTTAACATAGCATGACATGATTTCTACTGGCAAATAAAAGTAGCATGTGAGAACTTGTAGGACTTCTTTTGGATTAAGCACAACTATTTAACTATTAACTAAATAGAAATATTTGAAATACTAACAAATACATTGATATGATGTTATTACTGGATGTCAATAATGGTACAGAATACTCTATTGATAAAACAATAGTAATGTGATCTTGTTAAAGAAATTAGACATTACTACAGATGGTACTCAAGCATTTTACTTGTTTTACTGCTGCGCCTCATGGCGACAGCGTTTGGGTTTGTGCGTTTGCTGGCTTTTACCGCTGAGTGGCGTTATATAACTATAGACCAATAACTCAGGCCTTAGTTCATTGTCTCAAGGATTAATGAGTAGCTCATAAAATCAAGTGAAACATTGTAATTAAACAAATTCATAATCACAGTACAAGTAAAATTACAGTACAAATTTAGAATTTAAATTTAATTAAATCTTAATAGAATCGAGTTTAAGCAAAGTAAACATTAACACATTGAGCCTTTAGATTTTATCATGTGTAATTAGATAAGCCACGCATGGAGGGTTTTTTGTCATCTTATATTTTGTGTTCTTTAAATCGGTAGTAGATTTATTAAATGAAACTATATGACTATAAAATTCACACATTGTCAGGACATTCTACTGAGTCATCAGATGTCAAAGTGTTTTGTGTTATTATAAGAATTAAATGCAGTAGGCTGTTATGATCATCATAATATTTCTTTAATAAATAATGAAAACATTTTAACAAAATACATTTTTACATGTAGCACCCCAGTTGCGCTGTGCCACTGCTGGCAAAACCTTATAAAATAAGCGTGTAACATTAAATGAATTTACAATCACAGTACTAAAATTACAGTACAAATTTAGGATTTAAATGAAACATGTTTCCCAATACATAAGCAATAAAACACTACCATCTGTCAGTGCGTGCAGTGCCTGTGTATGGCCTGTGTATACCTTTCTGACTGTGGGGACTTTAGAATTTTATTTGAAACATTGGTTCCCAACCCTGGTCCCGGACGATGCACTGCCATGTATTAGTGTTGCCCTTGCTTCACCAAACCAACTTCAGTTGAGAAAAGGCTATTCATTTTCTGATTACTTAAATCAGATGTGGTGGAAATGTGCAGAGCAGAGCATCTTCCATGACTGAAGTTGGGAAGTATTCATTTAGAGCACCGTCTAGATGTAAAGGGTCAAACTTCATTACAAAATTAGATTTTCAAGATATACAGGGCATTCTTCAAACAAATTAGCATTCACTGAAGAATTATCGGTATATAGACAAATCATTAAAAAAAAATTCCAAAACTTAAACACCAATCACATCAAGCATATTGTAGGCACTAGCAGGCCACCTCAAAGGGAGCTGTGAATCTGTCACCTTCCAGCGAAACGGCGCCATGCTGACAACGTGAACTCTCTCGGTGATACAAAGCAGCTGGAAGCTTGACCCAGTCAAAAGAGGAAACCCAGATGGCTTTAACCAACCCCGACCTCAAACGGTACAAATCAGCAAGCCGTTGAACAAGGAAGAGACATCAGCAAACAAAGAAAGAAACGGTTTCACATCTCTAACTCAGATGGTGTAAATCTGAAAGTAACTCCCTTGCACATGAAAAAAGCAGATACACATCCCAACTCAAATGGAGTAAATCAACGCAAGCAATGCAACCAACTCCCTTGAATGAGGAAGAAGACAGTTTCACAACCCCCCTGGCAGTTGCTGACCACCAGAACGCGTTTCCTGCTTCATCTCTTGGCTCAGGGACAAACAGCTATGGGACGGACTCGCGCTGTGAGGTAAAAAAACAAGGTCCGAACAGCCTCGTCATGTCTAAACGTCATGGCTGTCTGAAGGAAGCAAGCTCACCCACTCTTTCACCGCTCGTGCTTTGACCCTTGCAGGCACCACTTCGCCCCCCTGGGGTTCTTCGTCTCCGTTTTTTTGCCGCTGCATCATCAAGCGACCAGGTTATCTGCTCCTCAAGAACTCTCAACAAGACTTCATGTCAGAATTTTAAGGTCCTGCAATGAAGAAACCCTCAGAAGAAGTTCCAGAGCGCCCCCATCGGTAACCAGCAACCAAAGCCTCCCCGAAGGGCTTTCCCAAAAGACATAATCTCAAACCCAGCGCACCAACCAATCAGCAAGCCGTGATTCCCTTCACTGAAGGCGAACCAATGAGAACAACTCTCACATAATGCAAGTAAAACAAACAAAGCTTCATACCTTGCTGATATTTGGTGCTCAATTCATAACTAAACCATAAGATTAAACTCAATGTTCTGCTCTTGTGACTTCCTCAGGTCTAGTAAACAGTACTAGAAGAACTCCATCACTTACCCTCCAAACTGTGTGTGTGTGTGTGCCTGTGTGTGTGTGTGTTTAAGTAGCATAATTTTATGTATCGTATATTAGTTCCATAAATTCTCGTTTCTTTATAAAGAACTGTTGTCTTGGTCATGTATTTTAAAGTTTAAAGTTTAACCATTTGCCATTTACCATTTAAAATACGAAAGGAAAGGTCTCCAGATTTAAAAAAATCAGAACTTTGTGTGGAATATTTAGTTTCTCCAACTTTAAATACAGTATGCCATGACACTTTCCACCCACTTTATATGTGATGGTGGCTTGTTTGACTTCCATTGTGAAGCCATCGGGTCAACAATGAAGAGAAAGCCAATGCATCCAATTGACCTAGTGATAAAGACCATCAAGTAAAAAAAGAAATTCCACACCAAATATTGCCATTATCGGATCCTGTTGTAGCTTATTTTCACACACATATGAAAATGTCTCAAACACTGTAGACAAAAATGATCTTAGGGCTGGACATGTCCAAAACATTTGTCCCAGAGTGGCCACACCTCTTTAACATCTAGAGCACATTGGGTTTATTTCTGGAAATATTCCCCGACAGTTTACTTCTAGAAAGGTGTAGCCTATGGATTATCTTAAATTGCAGTAGTCTATGTCTGACACTGATCAATGTTCAATGAATTAACTTAACTGATGACTACAAGACTGTTTCTGGGACTACACTTTCAAAATCCTCTTCCCACTGTTTTTTAAGTACAGTGGAACCTCGGATTGCGAGTAACCCGGTTTGTGAGCGTTCTGCAAGACGAGCAAAATTTTTTAATTAATTTTTTACTTGAAAAGCAAGTCTTGGTTTACTAGTATCGTGTAACCCACATGAACTTCTTGTTTTTACACACACACTCTAACAGAAACACTGCTCTGTCACGATTCTTTTCAAAGGTAAACTGCAGGTTAATTTTTTTTTACTTTTACTTTATAGCAGTGATTCCATTATTGTGTGCGCACTCAAGTGTCATTAGAGATCTTTCTTGTTAATTTTCCTGATGAGGCAGTGTTTCAGTTAATTCGTGTGCAGGAATGAACAAGCTCCAGAATGGGCCATCACTCTATTTAATTCCAGGGCCCCTTCAAGCAGACTACATGACTCCAGCTCCTAAGCTTATCGGTCCTCTTGGACAATACAGTCCCTCTCTTATCAGGAAGCGGGAATCTTAACAAAACTTGGGAAAGGGCGCATCTGGAAGCTATGAAGGCCCAAAGACCTCGAACACTAACCATGTAAATTGGCAATCTGGTAAACAAAGGAGACAGTCTTATGCCTCTGAGTGGGGAAAACACCCTCCCTAACTTAGCTTACTGATACTCTTGGTGACCTCCAGAAACAGGCCTTTCTGTGAACAAATGAACACATGGCAGAGACACTATTGCAGATCATCTTTAAAACGTGCCAATGGGGCAAACTTATATCTGCGTATAGTTACTCAGCATGTTTAGTGTCTATATGTACCTCTGCTTACTCTACATATCTTAGAACATGTAACCAGCATTTATAAAGTCTTTTTAACTAGATAAAGGCATGAATGAGTGTGTGAGATATGGGATGTGTGGTATCTACCGAAAGCTTATCCTATTCAAAGAGTGCCTATGTACATGAATAATTAGTAACATGAACAGAGCGTGTGTAAACTTAATTCATAAAAGGTATCAAAAGTTTCCAACTGGATGAATACCACGTGATGGCAATATAACCCGGCCTAATGTATGCAAGAAGGGAGGAAACACTTGAGGCAGGGCTAATCCCGCAACCCCATCTGATTGGATCAATCACTTGTGGCATGGACCGACAACAAAGGGTTAAAACACCACGGTCCGAGCACATTATTGTGCATATGTATTGTGTTACGTTTTCCTACACCTTCCAGACGTCTTCCAACATCTTCCGACGTCATCCAACAACTGAGCATCAACTTCACGTCTGAAGCAAGCTCTCTTGTCGCTCGTCCACCGTCAACTCTGCGTCTGACCGGCAAGCAAACTGCTTAGCTGCTCTCTACAGCTTCACGAAACTTCGTGCCAGAACTCCGAAATCCGCCACGAAGGCTCCGCCGTCAGTAACTAAGAAACCAGCGCATCAGCGAAGGGCTTCCCCGAGAGATGTCATCACAGCACCAGAGCACCAGCCAATCAGCAACGCCGTGATTCCCTAACACCAAACGCAAGTAAACAAACAAAAGCTTCATACCTTGCTGAAATTGATGCTCACATCATAACAAACCGTAAGATTAAACCCAAGGCTCTGCTCTTGTGTGCGTGTGTTCAAGTAGCGTAGTTTCATGTATCGTAGATTAGTCAAATAAATTCTTGCTTCCTTATAAAGAACTGTTGTCTTGGTCATGTATTTTAAAGTCTAAACATTTGCCCAGATTTTAAGTTACCTTTCTCATAATTGCTAAATTCTAGATTTTGTTATCATCGGTGGCCACGTGATAAGCAGTACTGGTAAGATACCATAAAATTGTACTAAACGGTGGACGGTTAGTCAAGAAAGTGTATACTATAAATTTTAATTCAGTTTGATAAAATTAACCTGAATCCTTAAAGATTCGATTCACTTCTGAACCAGAGCTGAAGTCCTACACATGTGTGTGTATGTGAAAGTCATCCCACACAGTAGTCCTCCCCCCTCGCAAATAAGAGAGGAGGAAGGGTTACTGTGTAAGACAAGAGGAGGTAGAGGGGAGGGTGTCATTCCTCCTCTCCTCTTACTTTAGCTTTACACACATGCACAGCATGTGCGCTCACAAACAGACACATACACAGCAAGTGCGTGCACAAACACTAATGGAAACACTTGTCTGTCGAGATTTTTTTTTTTTTTCAAAGGTAAAGTGCAGGTTAATTTGTTTTATTTTTACTTTATATTTTGTATTAATTATTTTTATGTATTTATTTTGTTGGGTTGTGGAACGAATAATCTGAGTTTTCATTATTTCTTATGGAGAAATTTTGTTTTAAACTTTGATTCACGAGTGTTTTGATATAGGAGCATGCTCCCGGAACTAATTATGGTCACAATCCACTGTAGTCTAAAGATGGAGAGCCCGCACTTTCAATCGCATTATACACTGCTGATATCAGATTTTGTTTAGATATATTTGGGTCAATAAGCTCCTCAATCCAGCTGTGGGAAGGTGTGGTTAAAAGAGTATTAAAATGTTTTAATGAAGATATTTATCAAAAATGAGATTTAGGAATATCAAATGGCCTAAGCATATGTTCAAAGGAAATGAAACTACTGCCCTAAAAAAAAACCTTACACATTGGACTTTTTGGTGTGGTAAAATATATTAAATTAACCATCATAATTTTTTACATGGTTAAAATATATTTCAAGGAGAACTAGAATTTCCTAAATAAAAGTTTACATACCTACACATTTAATTCATGTAATAAATTAACTGAGTGGAAAGAGTTAAATATTATTATGTATTTACTTGTAATATTTAAATGTTTTATAGTCACTGCACATAAATCTAGTAATATTAAGTAAGTTTTACTTTGAAAGTTTAGTTTAAATTTCAAATTACACCGCGCATGCATGTTTGGAGACGCTGCACCCACGCTGTGGATCAGTCAGAGGTACTGCGCGGTGTGGCTGGTGCTGGAGTTTGTTGTGTTCGGGGTAAGTTTACCTTTCTGTTTTGGATGTGATTCTCGTTTTTCTGACTTGTTCATCTTAATATCAGGACTTACAATTAGCAATATTTCAGTTTTTAATAGTGTAGAGATTAACGTGATATAAAAACCTGAACCTATGGAACGCCCCAGGGGTCATGTAGAAAAAATAAAAAAAATAAATTATTATAATAACCAAGCGAACCCTCGTGAACACGACGTGTTCAGAGAAAGATTCGTCTGTGAGAGGTTGTGCGTGGACCACTGAACTTCTACAGATTCTAAAATTGGCATTGTTACCGTTTTTTAATCACTAGAATGGAAGAGATTTTCCATATCATGATATGCATTGCGCTGTTTTCAATCAATACACAACCCATGATTTTTTCTGCTGCATTTAAATGTGTAATCTGTAATTTGTTTGTTACTGTAAATGTAAAATCTTGTTAACCGATGTTTCTGTCAACATTTTTTGGATACAGTGCAGAAAGTTAATTTAGGGCTCTATAGAAGATACTGTCCTACTTATCACATTAAGGCAAGTATTCATCTATATACATTATATACATTTGCTTGCTATAATGTTGCTGTTATTTTTATTGGTTCTTCATTGCAAAATATAAAATAGTGGTTAAGTGTTTTATACCATTGTTGTAGTGTGACAAATTGTGTATGTTCATTTACAGGTAGATCTTATTCTGTATTGGACACAAGCATATACCAAATGCTAATGAATACATATGAACATAAAGGTTTGTAGCATCATAAAACTGAGCAATTATTGAAAGAATTCATGTTTGGGTGAACTAAATACAAACTCAGCAGTCATCGTACAATGTCCTGACACTGTAAATGTGCAAAGTAATCAGACTATGAAGTGTAGACATCTCATGCAATGTTCTACAAATGTTTTACTGATGCAAGATTACTGCTAAGGCAATTTAACAATCTGAAGTGTATGAAATGATGGTCATTTTTTTATTATGTGTTCTTTTCTGTGTGATAATGAAGTCAGCACAGGTGATTGAAGCAATACAATTTTTGTTAATCAAAATAATTATCTTTATTTTTTTGTAAATGCTATATTTAAGATGTTTGCATCATCTTAAAATCCTCGTAGTCCGTAATGTTGAAGGGGAGGAACCAGATAATGTATCCATTACACTTGAAGGAAACTAAATTTCGCAAAGTCATGTGCACTGCTTATGGGACTAATTTATGCCCTTAACCTTGCTTCAGAGGGCTATTAAGTTTAAATAGTATGTTCTAAAAAGGACTATTCTACAGTTTGTTTAATGCATCTTTGATATATTTTTCTAAACGAATGCTGTGCCCTTTTTTTTTCCATTTTATTATTTTTTTTACAATTTTGTTTAAAACAAGTTTTTCAGGCTCTGGTGCCATGCAGTTGTTCCTATGGATGCATAATTTAACTGAATGCACTTTTATTAAAAAGACAACCTGTATCGAGACTGTTAATGTCAAAAACATTCGGTAATGTTGGTGAATAAACTGTTTAATAATATTTTCGTGATTTGTGAAAGATATAGATGAAATAATTACAGTTTCTTTACGAAACATAAATTAGCAATGTTCACATTATTATAGGGAGTAAAATAAATGGATAAAACCAAGTAAGGGAAAATAACACAAAACAAATAAATAAATTAACTTTACTTGATTATTTTAAATAAAACCAACTTGTGAATTAAATATAATTATGTAACATTTACTTGATTTCTTCATGAGTGTTACTTTAATTATTAAGTAGATTTTACCTGACCATGATGGGTGAGTTGTACTTAATGTTGGAGCAATAAAATTTACTTAAAATCTATGCGTGCAAATTGTTACGAGGATTTTATCAAGTAAATCTTACAAGTCTTTTTTTTTCAGTGCACATTGTTTGAAAGGTGTGATCAAATAAGGATGGGGAAAAAGGCTTTTGGAAAAAGCCTTTTGGAAAGGCCTTCATTGTCTCCCAAAGATTATAGTGAGATGTACCTGGCATCCAGCTGGTTTCAAAGAAATAATTTATCCGATTAGACAAGAAATCAACAAACTTCTCATCTGCCAGTAATCTGGAGTTAAATCTCCACATACCCTGAGATGGCATACTATTAGGAAAGCAGAGAGTCTTCAGTACAGGGCTATGGTCAGAAATTACTATACCTATATATTTACATGATTTAATTAATGGTAACATTATCTGGTCTATAAAAATTTAATCAATCTTTGAATAGATATGACAAAAAAAGGCATACCTTCACAATGTTGGTTTTTTATATTTCCATGCATCAACCATACTGTAAATTTGCAGAAACTCATCAACACATCTAGCTGATTTTCTAAGTGGTCCAGATGATGTTTTAGATAAGTCTAACACTGGGTGAAGTTAGAATCCAAAATAAAGGTCCTAAAATAAGCTGATGACTGTCCAGATCTGGAAGGTGTGTAATGAAACCTTTAAAAAAAAAAAAGATTACATTGTCCCTATTAGGTGTATATATGTTAGCAAGCAGTACCTGTTGATTAAACAGTTTCCCCTGAACAATGATAGATGATAAAAAGTGCCAATATATCACCTAGGGTTAGGGTTATAGCTATCCCAGCATTGCTCAAATGCTAAATCTTTGTTTACTAATATGAAATGTACCTCAACTTTCCCCAGTATAGCTTGAATAAATAAAATGTATTAAGATACCTTATAAAGATCCTGAGGAATCCGGTGTGTTTTCTGTAAATAGTCTCTCTTTGTTTGGAGATGTGGGATAAGATTTAACTTCAATTTATTGAGTGATTAAGGCCCCGGCAATTCCAACTTAAAACTGTGGTACCCCCTCTTTGTCATATGTGATTACTTTTTGTAACGTATAATATGCTCCCTGGTAGAAAGGGGGTGATGGAAGCGGAAACTTAATGAAAAAAGCAACACTACAACCACAAGAACAACTTGAGCTGGCGTCCTTGAGGCTACTAGTACTACCAGTTAGCATATCACCTTAACTCATCTCAATGACCTAAACTCCAATCTGAATTGGAATAACAGGATATCATCACAAAACTGCATTTCTATTATTTACAGGGAAAATTCTTAATTCTAAAGAATGGAAAAGAAATGAACATGTCACTCAAGTGTGACTGTCAGCCGACTTATTCTCAGCTTTGGGGTATCATAACCAATAAGCAGCAATCAAAACAAAAATCCGAGCAATATAGGTTTAAACAAAAACTCGCCATGGGTTAATTAGGAATTTGCTGCAAGTAATATCATTTACATTAAGGGTTCAGAGTATTTCAAAGTCACTAGCCTGTTTTGGATCTTTAAAGCCTTGCCTCACTCCATCTTTTGTGGTGATTCTCAGCTCGACAGGATAGAGCAGACCATAGAGCACACCTTCACAGTGTCTAAGCAGACGTACCTTATTGAGGCTAAGTGCTGTTTCATGACCTTTTGGGTGTAGTCTGGCTGAAGATGAATTCTGTCTCCATCCAGTGTGACAGTCTCCCTTTTCTGCATGGCTTTCTTGAGCAGTAATTCTCTCTACTGAAAATAGTGGAACTTCACTATAATTGCTCTTGCTGGCTGATCGTCTCCTGGTTTTGTTCTCAGTGTTCTTTGAGCCCGATCTATTACAGGGGCCTTTGCTACAGTAACTGTAGCGAATCTTTAAGCATATGAATATGAAGTCAGGAATATGCTTTCCCTTTTCCCGTCTCTCCTTCACTCCTGTAATGTGTAAATTACAGCGGCAAAATCTGGCCTCTAAGTCCTCGCTAAGTTTTACCAACTCGCACTGTAGAGTACTCACGTCATCTGAATGTCCGCTCTCTGCTTCTTCCTGCGCGAGCATCCAAGTCTCAAGTGCATTATTCTCGCATGTGCCTTGTCTATCACAGTCCCAGACTCTTCTCTGAGTTGCTCACGTTGCAGCTTTATCCCAGATTTTTCATTTATTTTTAATAGGAATTCTGTTTTGTATTTTTTGTATCTCACGGAAAATGAGCTTTGGATTAGTTTCCATTCTCCTTTCTGCTCTCCGCCATCTTATCTGGTTTACTGTGTTTAACGAATATTTCTATAAACTATCTTTAGAACAATTTATACTCTTAGTTATACGAAATCCTCTTTGGGCTGTCTCCATGTGTTGCCTTCCAAACAGGAGGCTACTGGAGGCTAAGCCTACTAGTGGCTAAACCTACTAGTGGTTAAACCTACTAGCGGCTAAACACTCAAGTAGCTAAACATGGAAGAGGTAAACCTACACTGGAGACACACAGAACAGTACTTACAAATGACAAGTGACAAACTAATTGGTACACTTAACTGGACACAAAAAGCTCCACAACACAACAGCACTGTGAACAGAAACATAACAAACTGAAGCCATCTTAAAACAAACTAATACCAAACCAAGACAAAAGAAATGCCCACTTGACATTATTAATGCTGGACCCAATTTCCCAGAACTAACAGCTTTTCATAACGGATCTAATGAGCTATCTCGGTTCAGGTGAGCTCCCTGATCACCTGACCGAGGTGCCTTCTGGTAAACTGAGTCTAAAAATAAAAACTACACAAACTAGATTATTGGGCACACAGTAAAGAATAAAATAAACAGTAACACTGTTATAAAACAGTAACATGCTAGTGTTTAAATTGAAACTTTGAAGGCACTGTTCTGTTATTATTTTAACTTGAGAAAATAGAAGTGAAGGGCAGACTGTCATATACTTTTAGACAAACTTGCACATCTTGCACAATATACTTTGACATGTTTTCTTGTGGAAAAGGACGTGTACAATTCAATACTTGAATGCAAACAAGCTCTATTGTTTCTGCGCATACAGGTAATTTTGCTTCAAGACATGTCACATAGCAGATTACTGGAAAGCTAAATAATTTTGCATCACTTTCTCTCACAAATTTAATAATACTGGATGACTGTTGCTTGGGGAATATTTCCCCAAAATACATTCTGGATTTAAAATCCATTGGGATAAATTTCCATGTTAAGTTGCTTGAGTGCAATTGAAAGATAACATAAGGACATGAACATACAGTACTTTTCCTAGCAAAGCAATTGAATTTCACTTTACATGAAATTGAATACACTAAAAATATGTTTGTGGGATCCTGTTTGGGTTCCCCAGAATTTGTAAAATAAGAAAAAAAAACATAAATGTTTGAAGATATAGCGTTCATTTATACATATGCCATCAATCACTAATTCCCTCTTAGAGCTTATAAAACTCTTGGAATATGACCTATACACTAGAAGTGTCAGGGATCACCCCTAGAGGGCGCCAAAGCAACCAGAGACTTCCTTTGTTTTTTCTGTTTTCTTTGTGTTCTTCTCTGTGAGACTCAAATCCCCAGAATGCACCTCGGTCAGGTGATGTGGCGCTCACCTGAACTGAGGTTGCTAATTAGTGTTTTGTTATAAATGTTCCTGAGTTCAGTTTAGACTTGTCTTGCATCTGTTCGGTTTGGGTTACTGTTTGTTCACGGTCTGTCTAAGGTTACTGTTTGTTTTGGTATGTTGTTTGACTCTGTGTTCTTCCTGGCTCTGTGTTCTTCCTGGCTCTGTGTTCTTCCTGGCTCTGTGTTCTTCCTGGCTCTGTGTTCTTCCTGGCCTTTGTCTGTCTCCTAGCCTGTCTGACTCTGTCTGTTGGTAATGTCTAGTTTGTCATGTTTATAGTTTATCCTGGTTTAAGTTCATGTTCTGTTCCGTTTGTTCCCTGTTTTGTTTTCAATAAATCCTTTTGATCACCTTCACCTCTGCTATCATGCCTCTCTTTTGTCCGGCAAGCAGTAACCGTGACAAGAAGAGGGCTATCCCAACCAACAATTAAGCCTATGTCTGACTTCCACTTCCTCAAGGCTTTTGCTAACATGCACAGTAATGGCTAACTAAAGATTATGTGCCATCCAATTTATTTGATGCCTAATTTTAGTTAAAAAACAAAACAAAAAAAGTTTGAGACGAACAAATTTATGCTATGAATGTCTTCTACTTGAACAAGTTAGCAGCAGTTATGTATTCCTTCAAAACATGCCTTCAAGTTTCAGAAATTCTTGAGTGTGGCATCAGCTTTTTTTCATGTGTCCTTGTCTATAAGATCAGACACTAGTTTTTCAGCATAGAAAAAGATCCTTAAACATAACAGGAATTATTTATAGAAGTTGTTAAATGGTGGGTGCTTTAAAATAGAATTGAATAAGAAGGACAAATAAATCCCACAAAAGTGAAAAGCAAACCCAGGTGCTCAGAAATCCATTTTCTTCCTGATCATTTAAAATGAGTTGATGAAGTGTCACTTGGAAGAGAAAGCGCGGCAGTGAAGGAATAGCTGAAGAAAAAGACTATCATGACACCAATCAACCAAAAGCTCCTCTGCCTGAAACAATGCTTGATGCACAGGAGGTAAAACACCTGCTGGCAAAATGTAAAATGAATTATGAAGCAACAGGCATGCTGTACAGTATGTCTTAGCATGGCTGTTGTGGTAGACACAGGAAGACACAACAGACATGCAGCCTTAACCTTTCTAGCAGGAATGTCGTATTTACAGTATGTAGGAAAACATTTGGGCCATATTTATGAAAGTTCTCATTAAAAAAATTGCTCCAGTGATGGAAAGAAAATGGCTAAGAACATTCCAAGATTTCTCCTTAAACTTGAGCAGGTCCTACTACAGATGAAAGTTATTCATGAATCATGTTAACCATTAAAATCACTCCTATGGAGATTTAAGAAAATAAAATGAAAATGGTAGAAAGATGAAGACAAAACTCTTACTTCCATATTTGTCACATGCAAACTAACCCTTCCACTTAAATGGGCACACCACCAGCAAACTGAAAAATAATAAAAGTCTAATAAATAAGTGTGATTAGTGTAAAGAAGGCCAGTTATTTTAAATTAAAGGCTTATATCATAATTAATTGTAGTGATGTGGGGGTGATGCATTTTTCATACTTGTACCCAACAAGCCCAGTAAGAGCCATCCCAACCCACTCGAAAATGCATCAATCAAGCTCTAGCACCCACCCGCCAAACCAAAAAAGAAAAGAAAAACAATGTACTTTATTAGCACTAGATAGATATGTGGGGACAGAGAACTTTACTCTTTGTCTCCTACTTTCAGAAGAGGCAGAATCTAATACATTGAAAAATAAAAAGAATAAATAAATGCTTTCAAATGATAAAAACATAAGATTTTTTTGTGCAAGTGCTGTAAGTGCAGTATAAAAAATCTAAGAATACCAATTTGGGGAAAAAGTAAGCCTCTAATAATTCTGCCTGCTCATCTGGTGTATGTGTGTCTAAAGACAGAGACAGTGACAAGAAAAGAAAGCAGAAAGAGGGAAAAGAAAGCAAAAATAGTTTTTCTATGTTATATTAATTAGGCCAACTTAGAAAACATTATCAGCCTTGGACCCAGCGATCCACAACCCACAATAATTTCTCAAAGGTCATCCAAACCTCTCTGACATGATGGTTTGTTAGCCAGCTGACCCACACATCACTAACACTTTTTTCTTTTTCTTTTTTTTTTTGACAACAAATCACAGAAATATATGTCATTTATGTCAACTCCGCCTATCCACTAAAATAAAAAGTATTTCTCTTGCTCAGAGTTTGGTCCTAAATAACTCTTATGCAAAGTTTTTAAGGTGAGTGACGTGCTATCTAAGAGGATTCTTATGAGCTTTTTGCATATTACCTCTGATTTTTGGTCAAAATGGATGGCCTTGTTCTATAGTGTTCTATAGTGTTCTATAACTTGCTTTGTAGTTAATCCCAAATATATATTTTTGGGATCAATAAAGTCAGTCCATCCATCCATTTATCCATCCACTACTAAACAGGTTGGATTGGATGTCATGGCAACCAGCAGGAACACCCAGAAGACTTGCATTGAAAATCACTCCCGGTGTGCAGCAAGTGAGAACCAGCCTGTAAGAAATTCATAATTTATAATATTTCATAATAATTCATGAGTCATATTTGTATGGTTTATACCACTTTGATTGAGTGAGAGCTTTGATAGAAACATTAGGGGTTTAATCCCCATAAAACTACCCAAAGTGGTAGTGATGTAGTGTAGTCTGTAGCCCTGAAAGCATGTCAGATTTGACTGAAGTGTTTGTTGTAGGGAGAAAGGGAAGAAGAGGAAAGCCTAAATACTGTATAAGTTTAAGATAATAGCATCACAGGAAAAAACAGTGACACTTCTATGTATTCAATTCAATTTATAAAGCGCTTATAACAATGGTCATTGTCTGGAAGGAATGGAAGCTGGAAGTTAAATATAACAGAAGATGTCTAAGTTAATATGGAGTACAGTTTAGGTCGGTACAAGCATGGCACCAGGATGAGTCAGACAGGGCAGAGGGAGTCTGTATTGCTGGGAGTTCAGAATTCAGCTGGAGGTGGTCCTTCTCTGGATGCCTCAGGATCCTTACAGAATTGGCCTTTGTCTACGGGAGTGGGGCACAATCTCCAGATGCCTCGGGATGGATAGAAAAAGAAAGAACAAGTGAAAAAGAATTAGCGTAGTTTCCATTGATTTTATTAGCAGGACTAGATGAGAGTGTGCAATTAAATGTACTAGAGTACAAGGTTATGGGATGATTTATGTGTATGCCAGGCTAAAGAGATGTCTTAAGTCTGTTTAAGACTGGGACACTGTGTCTGAGCCCTAAACATTATCAGCAAGGCTATACCAAAGCTTAGAAGCTAAATATGAAAACACTCTGCCCCCTTTTGTGGACTTTGATATTCTGTGAACTACCAGAAATCCAGAGTTTTGTGATCTTAAGGAGCATGGCGAATTGTAATGTGACAGTGTCACGACCTGCCAAGCCACAGCTCCGCCATGATTACCTGAGCACTCCTGGTTCCACGTTCCCAACCGCATCTGGTTCCTTACATCTCACCGCCTCACTCTCCACTCTCCACCTGTGCGCTATCAGTAATTATCTCCCTTACCTACTTAAACCACACTCTGACACCATCACGTTGCCAGATTATTAAGTGCCTTCCAAAGCCCAATTTTCCAGCATTTATTTATGCCTTGCTTTTTTGATACTGACCACGTCTTGTTTTCCCAGACCTCGCTCTTGTTCACAGATTTTTTTTGTATTATCCATTCATTTATTCAATTTTATTTGTAAAGCTTTACACAATCAAAATAATTCATTTTGTATGAAATGTGAATGTGTGTTAATCAAACTGATAATATTGTTATTATTATCGACCATTGGATTTGTTTGACGACTACGACCTTGGATCACGGACTATCGTCTTTCTGGCTCTGAACCCTGCTTGTCTTCGACCACAAATAAGTCCTGCGAAACAAGCCACCAACCTGCGTGACTTCTCCCCGCTCTCGCCGGCTTTCATCGCGGAGTTCACTCTCTCGCCCGCTGTTCGCACTTTCACGTTCCTGCATAAGTCGCGCTGCACACAAGGCTGTCTCGCTGGCTCACTGCGCTTCTGCATTCCTGCCAGGCTCATGTTTCCGACCCAGAGCAGCAAGCGCTCTAGTGCCAAGCGTGTTAATAAGAACCCTGCATCAGCTGCCAAGCCCGTTTAAAGCTTCACTTTAATCAGTACACAACATAATAAACTCCAAGGCGTTCCTTCCCTGCACTTGGATCCATCAGAACCTTTGACCTCTAACAGTATAATCTGGCCAAGAATTAATCTAGCAGAGGTGGATCGCCTGAGGGAGGCACTAGAGAGCCAGGGAGCCCTCCTAGGCACTCACCAACAAACGATCAGGCAGATCACCTCCACACTCCAAACCATCACGGAAACCCTAACGTCACTTACCACCCAGCTACAGCAAACATGACCACTCCCGGAACCCATTCCACAGCCTGGTCATGGACCATGCCTCCCTGCTCCACCCACCTATGATGGTGATCCATCTGCATTTCGCTCCTTTTTCTCCCAGTGTTCTCTTGTCTTCAAACTGCAGGCGGCGTCATTTCCCACTAAACGATCCAAGGTCGCTTATAGCATCATGCTCCTCTCAGGAAAAAAAAGGAAGTGGGGAACAGCATTATGGGATGCCCAGATCCCTTGCTGCTTCACATACAAAGCATTCACTGATGAGATGAGGAGGGTTTTTGACTGTTCATTCACAGGACACCAGGCGGCAACACAAATACTTCAGCTACACCAGGGATCTAGCTCTATCTCTGACTATGCCATTGATTTTTGGACACTGGTGCCCTCCTGTGGCTGGGATGAAAAAGTCCTTTTTGAATGCTTCCTCAATGGACTGTTGGACTCAATCAAGGATGAGCTCGCGGCCCGAGAGCTTCCATCAGACCTGCACTTAGCGACGCATATTGACGCCCGTAAACGATCCCAAAAGGAGGAGCGTCGGCCCTTTGGTAGATTTTACACCCCAACTCCCACATTTACCACTCCTGAGTCACTTCCTGAACTCATACAGATTGATCGCGCACATATTCGTCAAGAAAGCGAAAGGATGATGGGTCTGGCTTTTACTGCAGCCAAGTGGGCCATGTTGATGGCAGTAGATTCGCTCCTATCACTCATCGCACTGCCCCATTACCTTACAGTTTTCAGGCAATCATATAGAGACCATCACTTTTCGCACTGTCCAAATGCTCCCGCACACATTGTCTTGAGCCTCCCATGGCTAAGGTTGCATAATCCCCACACAGATTGGCTGAAACGAAGCAGCCTGGGTTGGAGTCCCACATACCTCTCATCATGCTCGAGCTCTGCCACCGCAGGGCGAACCTCGCCCACTTTCCAAGAAGAGATCCCCTGTCTGACCAAAGTACCCACCGAATACCATGACCTTCGACAGGTCTTTAGCAAATCATGGGCCGTCTCTCTACCATCTCACTGCCCCTATGATTGCGCTATGTACCTTCTCCATGGCTGGAGGGAGGAGAAAATTTGTATAGACGGACCACAGAAATCTTCAGCATTACAGACAGCCAAAAGACTTAATTCTTGCCAGGCGCGATGGTCACTTTCTTCTCCTGTTTCCATTTCACACTATCATACTGGCCAGGTTCAAAGAATATCAAACCCGACGCCCTCTCCCAGTAGTTCTCCACCTCCCAGCACACAACCACGGAAAGTAGATTGAACCAGGCTTGAACAACAAGTAATGTTCCTCCCAGGATGCTCTTCATCCCTGCGTTAGTGAGACCCCAAGTACTTGACTGGCCCCACAGCTCTTGATTGGCTTTTTACCCTGGGGTGACATGCACACTCACTCCTACAGCAACGGTTCTGGTGGTCTACCATGAAGGAAGATGTTAAGGAGTTTGTAGCCGCTTGTGACATCTGTTCAATGAACAAAATGACTAGCTGCCCCCCTGAGCATTTCCTAAGACCTCTCCCCATTCCCCATCGCCCCTGGTCTCACATTTGTATTGATTTTGTCACTGGGCTACCACCATCTGACAATAACACCTGCATCTTAACCATTGTAGAACGGTTTTCCAAATCAGCACATTTCATTCTGTTACCTAAGCTTCCGGCCGCCAAAGAAACAGCCAAGCTTCTCGTTAATCATGTTTTTCGTCTTCATGGACTTACGCTGGACATTGTTTCTGACAGAGGACCTCAATTCTCAGCTCAGTTCTGTAAGGCCTTTTGTGGCCTTATTGGTGCCACCCCAGCCTTTTGTCTGGTTTTCACCCCCAGACTAATGGACAAACTGAACGTATGAATCAGGAACTGGAGAAGGCATTAAGGTTCTTGACCTCTCAGGATGCAGCCTCCTGGAGCCGCCTCCTACCCTGGGTGGAATATGCCCACAACACGCTCCCCACCTCCTCCACAGGGATGTCTCTGTTCCACTGCTGCCTTGGGTATCAGCCACTGTTATCCCTTCCCCCGCTTAGGAAGAGGAAGCTGCAGTTCCCTCTGCCCAGGCCTTTGTCCTCCACTGCAGAAGGACTTGGCAGTGGGCTCATGCCCATTTACAGCGCACTGTCAGCACCTTCTAGCATCAGGCTAACCGCCACTTTTTACCAGCTTCCAGATATCGCCTCGATCAAAGGTTCATGTTATAATAAGCGACCTTCCTCTCAAAACCACCTCTAGGAAACTCTTGCCAAGGTTTGTTGGTCCATTCACGATCACTCGTTTCATCAACCCATGCTCTGCCCATGGTTCATGGCGGAATTTACCTCAAATCTCCTGGTGGTACCAGGTGGACTAGGAGGGCTATGGCCCTGAGGAGAGAAGATGTGGCTCTGAACCCTGCTCATCTTTGACCACGAATAAGTCCTGCGAAACCAACCACAAACCTGCGTGACTTCTCCTCGCTCTCGCCGGCTTTCACCGTAGAGTTCACTGTCGCCGGCTCTTGTCATAATGGAGGTCATAAATGCATGAACTAGCTTTTCTGCATCAGATATGGATAAAATGTTCCTGAGCTTGGCAATATTTCTAAGGTGGCAAAAGACTGTTTTTGTAATATTGGAAATAAAATTTTCAAGGGACAAATTGCTGTCTAATATTACACCCATGTCTTTCACCGTTGAGCTGGTAATAATAGTAATAGTAATACATCCTTCTAAGTGCAAGCTGAAGTGTGAGAGCATTTGTGTACTGTTCTTTTGACCAATAAGTAATATTTCTGTCTTGTCTGAATTTAGTAAAAAAAAAATTATCGGTCATCCAATCTTTCATATCTACACACTCAGTCAATCTGGACAGCTTAGATATTTTATCTGGTTTTGATGAGATGCATAACTGGATATCATCAGCATAGCAGTGGAAATTAATCCTATGTCTTTTTATGGTGCTACTCAAGGGAAGCACATATACGGAGAACAGCAGAGGTCCTAAAATTGACCCTTGTGGGATCCCATATTTTACTGCCATTACACCGGATAGTTCTCCATTCAGATCTATTAAATAGTATCAATCAGACAGCATCTAAATAATTTTAATGCCAGTCCCTGAATACCTATGTGATTTTGTAAGCAATCTATAAGAATATTATGATCTATAGTGTCGAATTCAGCACTAAGATCAAGATCAATATAAATAAATGTATTATCAATGTATAAATAAATAGAATAGAATGTCTGATACATACATACAATTTTATAATAAATTATGACATTGTCTTGATGGTAATATTATTTGACTTCAAGTGACACTGGGCCACATAAAGCAAAATTCTCTTAAACTTCTCTTACATCTTCTCCTAAAAGTAAGAGAAGTTAATGCCAGATGCACCAAACTTTCTTAACCTTCCCTATCTGGTCTGAACCAGGTGACCAGAACGATGAATTCCACTTGATCTTACACTGGAAGTGCATAGAATTACTGTAGCACAGGTAACACACACTAATACCCCTAGTAGGGTTCATTGCGATTCACCACGGGTTTTGGCGCTGTGATTGTTTCCATCTTTCCGGGAAAAAACATTAAACATTTATTTTTTATTTAATTTATTTTTTGGCAGTCCTCGCAGAAGCTCTCAGACCAGGCAGAACATCAGCTAAAACTGTATCTCACCGCGAGTCAAACTGCATAAGTGGTTATAAGATAGCGGTATCAGCATCATATAATGCCAGTTGTATGCATGTTGTGCTGTGTGCAAATTGGCCACAAGAATTTGAGCTGTCCCAAAGAAAAGTAGTAGGAAGATAAGCAAAATACCTTGAAATAAACTGAAAAAATAAATAAGTAAATGAAATAAAAATGTGATCTTCCACAGCACTGGCATTACATGTACATCAAAAACAGAGCAGTAACAAAAGGTCTGTGATGTGGCTCTAGTGAAACTCACCCTGAAACTTACTTTTGTGTGTGCTGAAACTCTCTCCCATGCACTTTTAACCTCATTTTTGTGTATTCAAACTCTATTTCTTAATTATTTTTTTTTTTGTGTGTATATGTTTGTCAGACAGCCTGAAGTTTTGCTGAAGATGACAGTTGCCAGTCGAAAGATGACAGTTGTAATTGATCTTCTAATACATTTACCCCAAAGGTCAGATTGCTGTGCTCAGAGAAAAAATATTCAAGATTTACATGTCAGACCCTACAGGCCTCATTGAACGAGTTAAATGTCAATGTCCATGACAGCACAATTAGAAGAAGACTGAACAAATATCAAAGCAAAAGCCTTCTGGAATAATGTCCTGTGGACAGATGAGACAAAGTAGAACATGAACTTGAATGTATACCAGAGGATTCTAGAGCCAAAATTGAGGCCATCTGTCAAGCAGCTAAAGCTTGGTTGAAATTGAAAATCATGCAACAAGACAATGATTTGAAGTCACATACAGGTAAATCTACATTAGAATGTCTGAAAAATAAAAGAATCAAGGTTTTGCAATGGCCTAGTCAAAGTCCAGACCGCAACCCTGAAAAGATTTTGGGGGGGCTTTAAGAATGCTATGCTTATGAAAATCCAGAAAAACCTCAATGAACAGAAGAAATTTTGTGATAAAGAATGGGACAAAATTCTAATACAATAGTGTCACAATTATGAAAACAATTTATTCAAGTTATTGCAGCCAACGTAGATTTACAACCAATTGAATCATGGGGGTACTTAGTATTTCCTTTTTGGCTTAATTTTTGTCAACTAAATAACAGCTCAGTGAAAAAAAGTTGTTCATCTGTGGTTGTATTTGCCTATTAAAAAGACACTATGACCCGGTGATTTTTATCATGTTTAGAATAATTATAATTAAAATAACAGGTACTAGCTTTTGAACATGACTGTATTACATAACAGAAGGAATTTACGAGGGAAATAAAAACCTAATGTAGGCTCCTGGGTTTTGTATGAAAATAGAAAGGAGCAAGTATGACAAAGTAAATAGCAAGGACTCTGGCATATTCTCCACAGACTCAATTAAACTCTCAGCTGCTTTATGGCCAAAACTGCACAAATCTGTATCTAACACTTGTGATTATTTTCATTGGCAAAGAGTTTTATTTTATTTCTCTTTAGTGCTGTTAAGTTACATTTAAGAAGAAATTTTTTAAAGGCATTTTTGTTTGTGGCATTTGTGTGCCGCAAATTTTGCACAGTACTTTAAGTAGAACAGCTATTAGGTTTTACTGAGTTTGCTGGATAACATGAGTCCTTCAGGTAAGTCTTGCTTGATTCTCATGCAAAGCCCAGGTGCTAACATTGTTTTTTTCTTTGTTGTTTCCATCAAAAAAAATGGTGTTTTATAATAATTGGTGTTCTTTACTGGCAACCAAATATTTTTCTGTAATGTTGTTTATTTATGACATTTTTCTTCTGACTTTTTTTTTTTTTTTTTTTGGATTTTTCCTGATTTTCTCCCTAATTTTAGTCGTTTCCAATTCCTCCCCATCACTAGGGGGCTCCCACATTAAGGCTACTACTACCACTCAGATGGGCGGGCCGAAGACCATCACGTGTTTCCTCCAAACCACGTGAGGCCAGCCAGCCACATCTTTTCGAACTGCTTGCTCATGCACCGTTGGAGGCGGCGTAACACACTCGGAGGACAGCACTATCCGCTCCTTGCGCTTGGGTGAGCTCACAGACGCCCCTGATTGGCTGTAGAGCCGTGATTAATGTGGGAGCACTACTGTAAGTACCTCTCATCCCTCCCTTCTGAGAAAGCACGGCCAATCAGCTCTCTCTAGACCTTCGGCTGAGAGAGGTTACAGTATAATCTGGGAATTGAACTCACGATCCCCGGATGATAGGGTAAGCACTTTACCACTGCGCAACTCGGAGGCCCTTCTGTCTCTTTTGTGTGTAATCCTCTCCCATGCTCATTCTCAGTGCGCAGGTATCGCTTAGTCAATGTCCGTCCACATGTACTGTTTAGTATAACATTGTGACCACATGTGTGTGTGCACATAAAGCATTTCTTAAATTTTGTGTCCAAAGTGTTGAGTTATTCTTTAGTAACTGTACTGCAACCACAGCCCTCGTGAAGAAAAGAAAAGTTTAAAAGGATGTAGTGAGGGATGATTCTCTTTAACGACAACGCAGTGTCACATTTCTGCAAAAGCCTCAAAAGAAGGCAAACGTAAGTGTCATTAGATAGGTTCCCTGTTGAAGTCACACAAAAAGAAAAAAGATTCCAGTTTTCCTATGGAGACTGTCAGAGAGCAGTGAATCCGTGAGTGTGTGTGTGTGCGCGTGTGTGAGAAAGTCATCCTGCACAGTACCCATGATTCTTTTCAAAGGTAAAGTGCAAATTTGTTTTATTCTTACTTTATATTTTGTATCAATAATTTTCATATGAATATTTGGAAATGTGTTGTGAAATGAATCATTGGAGTCTTCATTTTTTCCTATAGGGACATTTACTTTGATATGCAAGTGCTTGATTTCAAGCACGCTTCCAGGAATTAATTATGTTTGCAACCCAACATTTAAGTGTATTTATTTATTTATTTATTTATTTATTATAAACTGGATAGTGGTTTTAATAATTATGTGTTCAAGTGCACACTGGAGATCACAGCACTGGATCAGCAAAGCATGTAACAGCAATCTGTAAGCCATCCTGAAGCAGAACACACACAAGCATCCAGGTTTTTTTTTTGTTTGTTTGTTTGTTTTTATAGGAGGGGGTGATCAATAGAAAAAATTGTGTTGTTTTAGCCCAGGAATTAAGTGATCAAATCATAATAATTCCTTTAAAACATGTAATAATCAATTTGAAAACTATGTTTCCATGGATTAGACAAAAATTTTTCCCTCACTTAAGATAATAGTAAAATGAAAACATAAAATTAATTGGTATGAGCAAAATTGGATGAGACATGGATAAGATTAAAAGCAAGAGAAAATTTGTTTATATATTGTATCACTTCTTGCATGAGTCCCAGTGTAATCTGTTCACCCACATCGTAAAGACTATGGTATTTATTAGAAAGAGTAGGCCTAACTTCGAGTTAGGCGTAGCATTTTATTTTGGAAAACTGCATATAAACTTGGGGTTTAAAAGATTTTAATATATTTGTTATCTCCAGGGATGTGAATGGATTGAAAGGTTTGTTTTATTCAACAAATAAACATACAAAATGTGTCAAGATAAGTTTCTACTTTTATGTAGTCCTGGAGGGCCAGTGACCAGCACAGTTTGTAATTTACCAACATCTAAACACACCCACTGAACCTAGTAATTAATTAACAAATTAGTTAAAGCTGTGTTTGAGAATAAGGGACACTGGCTCTCCAGGACTGGATTTGGACACCCCTGCTCTAAGTTGTAGTCCATCTTTGACAAGGTCAACACCTGGTTTTATTGATTACTCGCCCTTTTTCTAAATTTCACCTCGACCAGTTGCTATGTTCCATCTGCTGCCATTCCAGTCATCTTTAACTGTTTCTAAATAACTTTTCTTTTACTCATGATTCATTTGAGTGCTCCAGCCATCATCCTGTTTTCTTAATTTGCCTGTGATACTGACTCTGCCTGTTGAACCTGTTCTCACCCTGCTCCTTGTTGGTACACCTGTATGCCCCTGTTAAACTCCAGACCTGCCAACGTTGGACTCTGTCTCATATTACCTGTATTATATGTTTATTGATTATAGATATTTTTTGGAATTTGATTACCTGGCCTCTAATAATTGTTTGCCTTTTCTCTGACTATTTTGCCTTCTTCATTCTTTTTCTATCTGTCTATACACTTAGTAATCACCTATTTATGTTCCTGCCATCTGTCGTTCCTGTATTCAGCTCCAGTACCAGATCGTCTTTGAACTGCTCCTACCCTCACTGTAAATTTATTCAGCCCTAGCACCTGATCACTGAGAACTGCAACAGCCTTCCCACAGACTTGCCAGTTTTCCCACCCTCACGTGCTTACACTTTCATCCTCAAGCCTCTTACCCAGCACCTTTGGTCTACAAGAAGACTTCAGCTACTTACTCATCACCTGCTTAGATATTCCTGTGCTGTTTTTATACATTATTATGGAATTGTTTCTTGTGTCCTTGGATTTGGAAGAAGTGTACCCAACATAACATTAGCATGAAAATAAACAGAAGAAGAAGAGTCAAATTGAAAAGGAATCACACAACAGAAACAAAACCAGATAAATACGTAACTCAACCACTGGCTTTACATAAATTGACTAAACAACCTAATTCAAAAACTGTAAACAATTACAAAGTGATGGTGAAGCAAGAAACTTAAACTTAAACAGAATGCGTCAACTTAAAAGTACTTGAAACCACACCATTCTGTGAACCACAAAGACAAAAACTTAAAGCAATGAATGAACCCAAGAGGATACTGTGACAGAATCCCCTCTAAGGCCTACTGTATGGCAACTATCTTTGCTTGGTTTTTGCAAGGCAGAGGTACTGATAATGGGCATTGGGCTACGTGGGGCCATAGTCTGAGGGTTGAGAAATACGATTGCTGGGGAGCTGGAATGGAGCTTAACACAGAAGCTGTGATAGAGGTTAGGACAAAGCTGAACACGGGAGGTAGGACTGAACTTGGCATGAGAGCTGGAAAGCAAGGAAGCTGAAATTGAGCTTCACATGAGGACTGGGTTGGCACTTTGCACACTGGAATATGGGAGCTTGCAGGAACTTGGCATCAGCACTGGACTGGGACTTGAAAAGTCATTTTGTGGGCCTTTGGGAAGAGCTTGGCACCAGTATGATATCCTTAAAACTAGACGGCGGTGCCACTATGATGTCCTTAAAGCTTGGGTGCATAGTAATGCAGAAATATACATACTGTAAATTAATTAATTTAATTAAGCATCATTACTACTAATATAAAATAAACTCACAAACTCACTGACACATCACATCCAGTCAGCCAGCTCCTCTTGCCATAAGAAGTGCTGGAAAGCACCGAGTGTAAGCTCGGCCGTGATCACTTACTGCTGCTTAATTAGAAGATCAGGTCGATCTGGTTCAAGCTCTTTAACTTTTTTTCTTTCTTCGTCCGATCGCCTTGTGAAGGGGTATTTTAGCAAAGAAATTACAGAATTGTCTCTCATATTTAGCTGGCTTCCACGTCAATCACTATTCAATACATTAACTAACAATCTGCTGACCGTTGATAAGACTCGTTGAGAATGGTCCAATCACATGAGCCCAAATATTTAAAAAATAATATTGATTCGCTAAGAACAAAAGTGGGAGGGTTTGGGGCGCACAGTGCTTCGCCCCAAGGATGATTTGAAAAAATCCAATTAGAGCTCATTCTCAAGTCACATGCTTTTCAAAAATGTACGTGCCTACATAGACACTTGTTTGTCCGGCGCCCCGCGTACATGAACACAAATGAAAGTAATACAATTTAGATTTTTTTTAATTTTAATTATAAATAAATAATATTAAGAAATACAGCGGAATATTGTGACTAAATGACTTTATTTCATTATTAAAATAAATAATTATAATAGTTAAATAATTACATGTAAAAGTAGCATTCTTCTCTGCCTTAATTTAAGGGGGCGTATAGTTCAATTTAGGTATTTAGGCAAAATGTGCAGTTTCTTGACATATTTTTAACATTGATAAACACCAAGGAAGCGACAGTAGTCAGCTGTTTGTGTATGAGTTATGCATCCAGCAGCAATAACTGTCCAGAGTCCAGAGCAACTCCAGTTATGTTTTACATCAGGAAGATAGTCTGAGTTTAATTGGCAGCATAATGTTGTATGCCTTTGTTCAAAAAATGACTACCCCAATACCACTTGAAGCCCTACAACAGAGGTTTGAAGTTCACAGTACATGATGCTCTAAAATATATCTAAAATACAAAAGTACAAGACATAAATGTAGAAGTTTAGTCCAGATTTATTCGAAAAAATTTCAAAGGTGAAAAATATGGCTAAGAAATTTAAAAATATGAATGTAAAAATAAGATGAAGATCTGTGGTACTGTAGAGAGTTATTTGATCCCCTGTAGATTTTGTATGTTTTCCTACTTACAAAAAAAAAAAAAAAAAAACGTAAGGTTTATAATGTTTTATCATAGGTTTATTTTAAAGGAAAGAGACAGAAGAAGAGTCTCTTGTAAGATATTATTTATTGTTATATACTGTATGTATGTATATAAAGTACTTTTTTTTTCATTTTTGACAAACGCTGTAATGATGTCTAGAGCAAGTAAAGTTTTTTTTCTATCCCCCAAAATATTGTTAAATATTTTCAACATCTGTTTCATAGCACCAAGACTGATAAGAACAAAGATCTGTGGTACTATAGAGAGTTGGTGAGGAACACAAACCACACCTGGTAAAGGTGGAATTAATTTTAAC
Source organism: Clarias macrocephalus (assembly GCA_011419295.1). NCBI lineage: Eukaryota > Metazoa > Chordata > Actinopteri > Siluriformes > Clariidae > Clarias > Clarias macrocephalus. The sequence continues at coordinate 316,112 of JAAGKR010000033.1, read as the reverse complement.
CACTTTGTGTACATCATAATAAAACATAAGACTTTACAGTATAAACACTCTCCTCTTCTCAAGACAAGATTATCCCTCACTGGGTTTATCTCTTTTTTTGTGTGTGTGTTTATGCTTTTATTTTATTTTCAGTTATCTCTCATTGTTTAACGTTGGTGGGGGAGCTTGCTTATCGAGTGACGTGCTGCTACGACGCAGACCCGATGTGTGGAGCATCTCCGCTGATTGCTCCACTAATAGCAACCACATGTGAGGATGACTGCAGACCGCCAGTTCAGGACTCTGCACCGTAGCTGCCTGCAGATCTGACCATTCTGAGCAGCATGGTATATCTCCTCACGGATGATAAGGAATGCATTAGTATGGATTGTATGGATTACTGAATCAACGCAACATGGCATGGAGCTGGTCATGCTGTGCCACTGTTGAGATTTTATTCGACTACTGTATGTTGCTTTGATAGCAGCCTTCAGCTTGTCTTTATTGTTGGGTTAGGTGTTTATCATCATCCTCTTGATAATACCCCATAGGTTCTATGTCGGGTTCAGGGCAGGGAGTTGCCCGCCCATTTAAGCATAGTAATATAGTCAGCATACCAGTTAGTGGTAGTTTCAGTACTTGAAAAACACAGTGGACCAACGCCAATAAATGGCATGGTACCCCAAATCATCTCAGACTGTAGAAAATTCACACTGGACTTTAAGAAACTTGGATTTTGTTCCTCTCCACTCTTCCTCCAGATTCTGGGACCTTTATTTTGAAATAAAATGAAATATTTATTTTTATCTGAAAAGAGGATTTTGCAATGCTGAACAGCAGTCAATTTGTTTTTCTCCTTAGCCCAGCTAAGATGGTTCTAAAGTGGCTCTGGTTTAGGAGTGGCTTGATACTAGGAAACAGACAACCCATTGTCTGAAAACGTCTATGATGGAATTGATGCAATGACTCCAGCCTCACTACACTCTTTGTGAAACTCTCCCAAGTTGTTGCTTGAGCAACCTTTCCTACCACACTTTTTACTTTCAGTCAACTTTCCTTAAAGATGCTTAAATGCAGCATCATCTGTAGCTTACACTTCTTGTGGAGGGCGCTGTGGATCAGCTTCTAGACAACTGTCAGGCTGGTAGTCTTCCCTGTACTGATTTAGGTCAAGAGCTATTTATATAAAATTTTTTGAGATGCACATAACAGTAGGAGGACCAAAATTTTCCATTATTTAAACATTTTGGTAGAGAGGGGATAGATTTCTATTGACTGTACTTGGAAGTATATATAGTTGACATTGATTAGTGTAACGATGTGGGTTGCGCGAGGGCAGGGTTCTAAACTGTTCAGAACGGGCCAATCTGCAGGCTGCTACCAAGTAGAGTTCTGAACAGGCAAAGGTGCGGCCATTTATACACACGGTTGCCGCACCTGGCAGTGTGTTTATTTAAGGGTCCTGATACCGGCGCACTTCGTGCACTCATTTAGGTAGCACCGGTACGGTATCAGGGCCAAAGACAAGAAAGAAAGAAAGAAAGACAGACAGACAGACAGACAGACAGACAAGAAAAGAAAGAAAGAAAAAAAATAAAAAGAAAGACACACAGAAAGTGAAAGTGTGCTGTTCAGAGACAGAGGCAAAACCCCAGCCTTTGTCTGTTTAAGAGTGGCATGCGTCAGTCCAGCGTGCGCGCTCAGTATAAGTTAAAGTACACCAAGCTCAAACTCTCTCCCTCTCTCTATAAATCCTCGGTAAGGGCATAGGCCCTGAGAGGATCAAAGTTTTTGTTTTAGTTTCCAGAGCCCAGTCCGTCTCGCGGAGCTCTGTTTACAATGTGGTTCCAGTTTTCTTTTGTTTCCTTTAAGTTTCTAATTAATAATCCCATGCCATCTTCAAATGGGAAGGTCTTCCCGTGCGTATCATAAGCACTCTCACTAATTTCATTAACCCCCTTTAATGCCCAGCGTAAGGGCTCTTATTATTAAAAACATCTTGTGGCGCGGCTCTCCATACCGCACCACGTAACAAATGAGTAAATAAAACTGGGTATAATTTTTATACAAATCAAACTGGGACTTTTGATTGTGCAAATTAACAGAGCACAGTTATGAGAGTAAAAACTACTTTCATATCACTATATAATGCTCAGCTACTGTATGCTAATGAACTTTTTCCTTTTTTTTTTTACTAGTGCTTGGATACCATCAATACCATCCAAAATTTTCTCAGTACACCTGCTTCACAACTGAAACTCTGTCCTCACTTGAACTCCTTTAATGGCCCAAACATACGGAAATGGCGCAGTGGACAGTATGAAGTCATGCATTGTCCTGCAAAAAAACTTATTTGCTGATCAAAATAGGCTGTTTTTCTTAGGAAAATTACACTCGCTGAATGTTTTTGGGAAAGAGTGCAGTCAGTGGGTTCTGGGCCACCTCAGCCAGGATCATGTTTCACCACAAATGACCTAATTTAAAATATTTGCACCATTAATTTTTTTTTTACTGCAGATCAGTCTTATAACCATACTGTGTAAATTCTTCTGTAAATGTCAATCAGTTTTATGCCTTCACAAAAAAAAATCCATCACAAGTTTGACTTGAACACTCCTCATACTGTAGATCTGTATGATAATACTTATTAGTCCAAAAAGTATATATGTGAATGGGAGATAAATAGAAGAAGTACTTTATTAATCCAAAAGGGAATTTATAATAGTACCATTATACCAGTCTGGGCGCCTTTAGAGTAACACCTCATTACTTTTTTTTTTTTTTTTGTATTTTATTTAGCAGTGCAAGGCCTGCACATTTGTCACCTCATCAAAAGGAGCACTTCCAACTCTAGCATTACCAACTGAAACATGGTACCTTTGGGTGAAGATATTTAGTGCCCTGTCTTCATACATGACTGTCCTTGCACTTTTTAAGACTTGTGGAAGCCTGCATACACATTTGTATAGAATTTGCCAGAAGGGTGTACGATCCTAATACCAACTACTCTTACCACATTAACTATATAATGTCTCTACCAAATGTGTTGTTTTAGAAACTGTTAATTAATAAGTTCAATTCATCCCATTTTTTTATGGCATATAGGCCAGGTTAGGTCCATGTCATGTCATACAGTACCTCATGTCATGTGTCAAATTTAGTAAATAAATGTTTAATTACAATGTACAAATTTAATAATTTGGTTTTGTTATACATATTGATCTGTAGTAAAAAAAAAAAAAGAGTAAATCCAATTTACAATTACAATTAAAAATTTTTAATTTAACATATTCATTTTGTTAACTGATTATATGCATACTGATAAATTCAATGTAAATATTTTGTAAATTTACCACAATTGTATGTTAAATAGTCTAGTTTTCAGTTTCACCTACATTGCATTTAGTTTTATCTACTCGTTTCTTTAGTCATTTTGACTTAGCGTTACCATTGTATTGACTTGTATTGTATCATGATTTTGATTATATTTACTCCATTTTGTGTCATTGTACTAAATGTAGTTATTCAGACTTTCACTCAATTCATAAAGTATATTTAAATGATTTTATAACTTTAATATTTACTCAATGTTTTAAGTGTAAATGTGTTTTACCAAAAAATGAAAAAATCACAATTTTATTTTTTTTGAGTGTATATTATTTATTAAAACTCAACCAACATGTTATTGATACCAAACTGCATAATGAAAGCATACACAAACTATTTTATCTCTTTATAATTCTTCTAGATTCATTTGAAACATCCCATTTTGCTTTCAAAAAGCTTCTGTGCATTTATGTGACCCAGAGCATCGCAAACTATAAAAGGTTGGAATTCATTATCAAGATGAGTGATTAGACACAATGCTGTGACATTTAATCAAATCAGTTCTTGTTTTTCAGTCAAGGGTGTTTGATTAGCATTTGGGTGTGACTACTTGCAGTAACAGGAAATGACATATTTATGGAAAAACATTAATAGGTGAACATAAGAAAGTTTGTGATAGAAAATAATAGAAAATATCGTTTTATTGCTCACTTCGATGCAAAAGCCTCTAAAAACTCCTATAATAATGCATTAAGAAGATAACCGGACTGGTTTGTACTGATGGACAGCTTACACAGAATCAAATGACCCCTCTTTACAACTGTGGTAAGCAGAAAAGCATCTCAGAATGCAAACACAGGATGAGTTAATATAACAGAAAAGAGAGTTTTATTCCTTTCAGTCAATATTAACATTATATTAATAATCAATAGAAATATTCAGCTTCAGAGACATCAATTCTAGGGAGTGGATGATTTCAAAAATACTATGCAGTGTATCTTTAGCAGATTGGTCGATTGGTAGCTAATCGACCAATACAAGATACAGTTAACAGCTCTCATTCAGTTTATTTTGTTTTCACCCTTAAAATAATCAACATGGGATATTTCCTGCTAAAACTGTCATTTTAAAATCTAGTGGCACCAATTTAAAATACTTAAGACATAACTATAGTTATTTGTGTCTTTTGGAATAAGGAGTGTTTTCACCATTACAGTCCTGATCACAGGTGAATTATCATAATTTGATTACCAATAATATTGAACTTTATGTGCTTAAAAGAATAAGACGCCCTTTACTTGCTACATATACAACACATAAGTGATTACATAAGTGATTTTTTTCCACCGAAAAAACAGGACTTTTGAAGAATGCAAGAAATGTGAAGGAATTTAATGGTTCTTATGCATTCTGTGAAAGAGTTTGATTAATGCATATTTGTTTTCAGTCAAACTTTCAGATGAAAACTTTCACATATACAGTAGGAATGAAATCCAAATCTCAACAGGAAGGGAAAGAAGTGAGGTGTCCTTGATATTTTCCTGGCTTGCTAAAAATGCAGATAAATAGAAACGCACCCCTTTACCCCACTCCGTTTTAAAGTTTTAAAACCACAGCAGGATATCCAGAAAACAAGAGGATTGAATTCTGTTTGATGCTATTTCTTCTTTCTACACTGTAATGCATGATTGGGCATTGTGTGAGGGAGCTGAGACATCCCCAGTGCCAGCTCCAGAAATATAATATAACTGCATACATGTGGTCAATAAAAAGTGAATCTTTTCATGCTTGCAATGAACTTGTTTTTGGAAAGGTGAAAAGCATGACCAACAACATACAAAAATGATATATATATATATTAAATTAATAAATCATTACTACACAAAATGTTATGCCCAGCATTGTGTAGGTTCCGCTTGTACAACCTGGGCTGCGCTGGCTCCTTGGGGCATGACTCCACAAGTGGGGCTGTACTGTTGTGCCTGCACCTGGATGTTGGCAGTGGATCCTTTAGGTGTGTAGCTGGGTCGGTCTTCTGTGGATTTTTTGGTGAGTTGTACTAGATTTTTTTTTATGTGGGATCAGGTGGGACAGGCTAGCCTTTGCTCCCCACTGGTATAAATGAGTTTTGAGTGTCCGTGATCCTGTCATCCATTTACTAGTATATAATTTATAATCACTGTTAATGTGTTGATGCTGTGTGGTGTTAATACATATGGTTGATCAGTGCATATAAAATAATATACAAGCTTTATTATATAGGCATTTAAACTAGTTTAAACTACTTTTTCAAATGTTTGTTCCTTTCCCTGTTACTTTTTAAAAGTACACAAAGGATATGGCTACAGTAAAGCTGATCAAAATACTATATAATATAAGTAGCAAGCAAACATAAACAACAAATTATATGGTCTGATTTCAGGTTGTTAAAAAAGAAAAGATCAAAATATTTTACAATGCACCATCTTGCCATAATTGTGTCTCACCATTAACCATGATTACATGTATGGACCAGGATTCAATTTGTACATTTTAACTTATATTGTATATACTATCTGTTTGTGCTGGATGTAACTTTTTAAAAGTTGGAAGAGTTTTACTGACATTACAGGTCAAATTTCTTATATGATTGAGTTACAACAGCAGTGTCCCAGTTTTCCCAGTGCAACAGACCTATGTATGAGAAAATCTCTAGACTAAAAGGCACCCTGAGGGGATAAGCATCTGTCCAGGATCTATCCTCTAAATACATTTATTACGGTTAAATTATTGCAATTGCTGTTCAGTTTTTTATTTTTATTTTTATTGTTATGTTCTGTCCTAGTTTTTGACTATTACGGAAGCATATTATACCAGATATTGTGGGAGGTAGTAATCATTGTGCACATGAAATGTAACATGATAGCTCTGGGGAGCAGAATGGAGCGTGTTTATTCCACATTGCATCATAGTAGAAACTTGTAAAAATAATAAACAGTCACCCATAAATTAGCTACAGTAACGATACCTGAAAATGGAAGCAGCAAGCTACTTAATGCAAAAAAAGGAGAAATATTTATGCAGTGGTCACATTATAAGCGACCTTCCTCTTCCATTTCTGTTTAACTCACATTGCTAACAAACAACATCTCTTATAGTTTTTGACAATTAGGCTGAGTCAGCTTTATGATGGCAAGTTTTTGGATAGTTGCCATAAAAAAAATATTTGAATACTGATTCTAATATTCTTGAGAATCACAAGATTATTAAAGAAACACTTAAATCTTGTAGTTTGTAGCCTGCTGTTTCCATTATGAAAAGCACTCCATTAATAATGTTTGCTAGGTGAGGAATATATATATAAAAAATAAAAAGAAAAAGGTTTTAAAAAATCCCTCCAAACGCCATCATGTGATAGTTGTTATATTAGACAGTAGGTTGTGCTGTTTTGCAACTGTAGGATTTAAAGCATACCAAGGGCAACATAATTTTAACCCAATCCAGCAAAATCACTTTAATCAATTAAGATGCAAGAAATACAATAGAGTTCTTTTTGGCCTTATTATATTAATATCAGTTTAAAAACCAAACAAATAATGAAACCAATAAATATAAATTAACAATTAATGTATGGATAGTAGAGAAAATGAGAAACGACCATCTTTAGTATTAGTCTCAAGATGATTTTTCATGAAATTTCATAACAGTAGTTTAGTAAATTATGTGTATCTACTCTAATACAGAGAGCACTTCAGTCTGTCTTTCATCATCTGAGGTAAAATAAAGAATTCAAATGATTCATTTCTTGCAACATTCAAGGCTCATTGTTATCTTTTCATTATGTTAAATCTCTGTTTCTGTCTCACACGAACATCAACACAATAAATGCTGATTTATTTAGTAATTTCTGTTGACCTAGTTTCTTATTTTAAAATGTAAAACACTGTTAATTGTTTTGTTTTGTTTTGGTTTTATGATTTTTTTGAGTTTGTACTACCATTCCAGAGAGACGGGAGCCCCGGGGAGAACATTCATTCTCCACAAAAACAAACTAGAGGTGAGATACATCCCTCAACTCTAAAGATTCACATAATAATAATAATAATAATAATAATAATAATAATAATAATAAATTTTTTGAAGAAAACGTGAGTAGCATGCCCTGGCAAAACTCGGGCCTCTGGGCCTTTTATAATGACAGTCTATGGAATCAGTTGCTAAGGTGCTCTAAAGTGGTTGCTAGGGCATGGCTTGATAGATTCACAATGATCATGAGAGACTGATTGGTTGCCTGAGTAAAATGAGCCCACTCCTATGTCTCTATGACAATGGGATCCACAGTTCAGTGGAAGTTCCTATAGAAGTTGCCATAGCAGGGAATGCAACTGTGAGTACTTCCTGTTTCCCTTCACCATTATATGTCAGTGGAGCAAATTTGGGCACCTCTTGCACACCGGGGGTACAACTTACAACCTCTTGAATGTTCCGACACAGCTTGCAAGCCCTTACAAATGCGGTAAATATTCAATTTCTACATTCATCAAAAAATCCATCAAAATTTGTCTCAATGTTAAGTCCACAGGATTTTTTGGACCTCATTCCCAAATAAGCATCACAGTTTGACACCTCTTTCATTGGTCCATGACAAATTATACTATTAATGATAATAGTTACACGCCAAAGTTTGTACGCAAAAAGAAAAATAAAGAATAAGAAGATAATACAAGTGATGCTTTTCTTCTCAAGCACCGCTAATAATACATTAATTCATTCATTAATTACAAAAAAAAATGTCTTGCCAAACCCTTATAATGAAGTGAGGATCTGATTATCACATTAAAAATTCTTAAAAGTAATAAAAGAGATAATATGAGCTTCAGCTTAACTTTGCAAGACAATAGAAAGCAGGAAGGTAAGTACTGAGTTAACAGATACAAATTCTATCTTAGCCAACATTTGATTAACTCCATAAAAAGCTTAACTTGCATGTAAAACAGCTAGCCCATCCATCATGTTGTCAGTCTTATGCATGATTGAACTCCACAGAAATCTATTTAAATCACACACACACACACACACACACACACACACACACACACACACACACACACACACACACACACACACACACACAAAAAAAAAAATACACACACCACTTCCTATATGCTAATAACTCGGCTAAGACCGTAATACAAGTTATGATTAATATAATGGTACTAATGAAACAAACATTTAAAAAAAGGAATAAACACAAATTACTCATTTAGACACTAATTGACAGGTTCTTCACCTTTTTAAAGAAACATTGTTGTTATAAATGCAGTAGTCCCCAAATCAATTGTGACCTTGGTAGGATTGTTGGTGACATTTTGTGTGTATGAGTACTAGTTGTTTTTATAAAATAAAGTATGTTAATAAATAATAAAGAACGCCCATCTGTACAGAAATGTGCATATTTACATTTAAGATAAAACATACTTAACATTGTAACTGGCATTGTATATTTAATTAGACAAGTAATTTAAAACTTAAATAAGCTAATATTACTTTACACTTCAAAATTAAATGCACATTTTAAATAAACTTTAAATAAATAAATAACTTCAGTAGATAGAATTTGCTTTACTTTTCTCCCTTTTTTTGTGCGGCAGTAAAAATGCAATTAAATTGCACAAAATATGTAAAACATGGGTACAGCAAAACACACACTTACACACACACACACACTCCAGTAATGCAATGGTATTTGGATGGTGGCAGCTAGAGGGTTGAAATCAATGAGCATGAACGGACTTTCACAAGAGTGAACATGTACAGAGCCATCAGTGATAATGAAGAGAGATCACTGTATACTTAAACATGTTTTTTTTCTTTCTTTCTCTTTGGGTGCAATATATTTTTCAGTGAGGATATAAAAGGTTTTCTTAGTCAGAAACAACTGCACTTCAAAAACTAAACCTAAAACAATAGAAAGGTGAAAACTTTCTACTGATTTATTCCCATTTCTCTAAATCTCCTAATTCTAAAATGGTGTCCGAATCAACTATGGAGAAGAAAAAAAAAAAGAAGTTGATACAGGATGGAAAAATTACAAAAGGAATAAGGTTCTTATTTTGATATAAATATTTTCATGTATGTATTTGTTTTTCCAGTATGTTTGAATTACATATATGCTGCCTCCATGTTTTGCTTTTTTTTCTGTAAAATAAATGCAACTTTTTTCCACATTGTTCTTCAGTAATCATCTGGTCAGAGGCTGAAATAGAACACGGGTGACTGAGGAAACAAAAATGAATTCAGGAGAAGTACAGCCAAGGGTTGCCGCATGATCCTGAGCTCGGATTACTGTGCCTGTCTGGGTTTTCTCTGGGTTCTCCAATTACCTCCTACATTCCCAAAACACTTTAAACTGATCCTAGGTGAGAAAGAGTGTGTGGATGCATGCACATGCTGCTCTGAAATGCAATGGCATTCCATTAACTGTATGTTTTCACCACACAGCCCTCTTTCCATCCTGACCCTGACCAGGATAAAGCGGTTACTGAGGATAAATGGACGAATAACTCACACAATGAGTCAAATACAGAAATTATCTGAACGGCAAGACCAATTCTTTTGTTTTTGCTATACAATGAAGGCATTTGGCAAAAGATGAATGTGAGAGGATATAGCAGAATTGTTGATCTTCTTCTTCCATCTGTTTGGTGCGGTTCAGCTGTTTGTTCAGGAGTTAACTCATTTGAGTTAAGGTCTGGTGATTGACTTGGCCTGCCTGAAAGCTTCCACTTTTCCCCCCTGATGTAGGTGCGTTGTCATACTGATTTGCGACTAAATATCTCCATTGTATAGGCTTGCAAAAAAAGGAAGCATTCCAGAACTTTCTGAGAAGAGTGCATGGACTGTATGAAGTGCAGTTTTCAGTTTCCTTTGTTGTTGTTCTTTTTTTTCTTAGGACAATGCAACTATTGCAACTAAACGCCTATATTTCACTGATATCCAGTAATGATCTGCTTGGGGATATGTTTTAGGTTAAGGATGATTCTCTGACCCGTGAGTCCAAAATGTGACTGAGGGAACAAAAATAGCACAAGCGAAAGAAACATTTAAAAGAACATTAACCTGTCAACACCCATTACAATACGACAAGACGATATTAAGCCATATATTTTTTCCGTACTGCTTCCCGACAGGGTAATTCTCATGACACGCCCATTACCGGAGGTGCAGCTTTACCTAATGCAGCACTGAGAAACAAACTCAGTTATAAAAGAAAGGCAGTCCTGCTCAGTTGCTTGGTTGCAGTTTGATAATGGTGTCGTATTGTTTTGTCTGATTTTATGAGGATTTTTTTTTGTGTGTGTGTGTGTGTGTGCAAACGATATATTATTTTCTTTGTGCAGATTCGAATATTTTGGCACACTTTTTCTTTTCTTTCCTCCACGTCCACGGTAGGTAGGTTATTTACTTCCATATTTTGTGGTGTTCTTTTGCACAGCAAGGACAGTACGAGTCTTTTCACCCCTTCCATATACTGCTATTTTCTCTTCTTCATTTATCCTCTGCCTTCTCCGCTTCTCGTCATCTTGCACACTTTTCTAATCACACACACACACACACACACACGCAGAGAGAGAGAGGGAGAGAGAGAGAGAGAGAGAGCAGCACGCAGTTGGTGGACTCATTGCGGAGGACAGAGCACGAGAGAGCATCATCTCCGTGACACGGATTTAATAGCGATTTCTAGCTTTACGGAGGTGTGTGAGTGTGTGCGCGTGTATCCCGGGGTACGTGTGTGCTTCTGGAAAAAAAAAATTTCATTGATTTTGTGTACAAAGCCTAATTTCGTGCTCCAGCTGAAAGCACGAGCTGAGAGGAATGATGTTGAAAAGCGCTCTCCAAGTGGGTTCCGTCCCGTACTTGGAACGGAATACCAAGCAATAACGCATTCTCTGAAATTGATGAAGAAAAGAAGAAGAAAACACCCCGCACGTTTAGCTGGTATGTATGAATCTTGGTTTACCTTTGCGTGATTTAATATCGGGATACCCTAATGCATATGCACCGTTTGGTCAGTCGTGCACTGCACGTAGGCTGGTTTATCAGCCATTCCTTATTCCTTCCTGCTATACTACTCAGGACCCCGATTACTATACTAATGCACACAATCCATACAGGATTCGTGTACGAGGCGAAGTAGTGCCGAAACACTTTGCATCTGTGGCATTTTGGACCCTGGAATGTCCTGTCAAAGTTCCAGTGTCCACCTTTTCCATGTTCTCTAGCAGCCACAAGAAAAGTAGAGGTCCAGGTTTTCTCATTCACACAACATAATGGTCAGACTTGGACACACATGGACACTGTTGGCATTCACTCACCACTAGCTTTTATTGAAGTTCAGTCCCTAATAATAATAATAATAATAATAATAATAATAATAATAATAATAATAATTTTAATTGAGATGTTAATTGAACACTAATATCTCCTGTTTAATCTGTTCTGATTTCTGTATTCTATTTAATAAATACATTTATCACTATACCGTCAGCATTATAAATGAGAACCTTTAAATAATGCATTATTGAGTAAATTAAAGAATGTTGTCACAGGAAGATGTTGGTCCTCCACATGTGTTCATTGTGGTCATATACAGATGCATCTCGGTATACACACGTGAGCACTCTCAGCTCATGACATTAACTGTGGATACACCAAACAAATAGGATATGATTAAACTTGTCGCCTTTTAGTCTTTTGGATCATCTATGGATCTGATTAATCAGTAGTACAATCATACCTGGGCCCTAATGATCCCTAGCAGCACTGCTGGGATCAGCAGAACTAAGGAAGGAGAAAAAGAGAATAGCCTCTGGGGATATAATGACAGAGGAGGTAAAGATGAAAGCATGGAAGGGAGTAATGCATCAATACAACAATAAGGGAAGGAAGGAATAAAAAAAAAAAAAAAACTTTAAACCAAGTTTAAAATGTTTGTTAATATTTGCTGCTACTGATGTTGCATGTTTTGCTCACAAGAAATTTTTTTCTGAGACTTTGTGGATATCGTTAGTATTTTCATCAGCAAACACATTTCATACATTAATTGAAAGCTTATGTAACATTTAAAAGTCAACATGAAAAAATTTTTTAGATATAAAATACAAAAGTGTTTTTTTTTTGCAGATTTACTACTTTGTAGTTGTACTTCAGTTAATCTATCAAGCATAAATGTAATATATTAGTGATATCTATTATTTATTCTAAAAGTGTCTATTGCCCACCTTTGTGTGATACGCATCATATTATATACAACACATTGACTGTGGTTGAGTTATGATTGCTGACCTGTGTGGTTTATGACCCTTTTTGAAAACGACCCTTCTTGAAAACCAAGGCTCTGACTCTTGGTTTGTTTAATCTCCTTTAAATCTTCATGCAAAGAAATCAATATTGCTGTCACTCTTTTTATGTGTGTGAACTCAAATGACAAAGATATAGAGGGAGGGAGAGAAACTGAGAACATGACGGAAATGTTAGAAGAAAAACAGGGTCTCAAAAAGGGCAGCACATAGTAAGAAGGAGAAACTGAAGGAAGGCAAAGAGGGACACAGAGGATAAAAAATTGGAAGCCATGTGAAAATGAATGAGGCATAGAAGTGACAGAAAATAGTAGAGAGATGAAGACAGATAAAGCTAGGGTTAGATGGTGTTGGAATGCTATTCTATACACATCTCATCTCCCATCATGCAATTTTCAGAAGGGACCAGTTTCCTCGTTTTCATGTTTATTTATAGGTGCATCTGGAATGCTTGGCTTATCTCATTTTGTAGCTAACAAGCACAGCCAAATTAGAGGTGAGAACATTGGGGAAGAGCAGTATGCAGAATTCTGTTTAAACATGCCAGAACAGTGCTGAACTCTCATCTTCTGAGACTGTTAAAGCCTCGGTATCTCATCTCCGCTGCTATATGAGAATGAAGGCTATATTTATATGCTTAATAAAATTTCATTATGTTTTATGATTTTATGATTTATAGAACTAAATGTCAATTTCACATTCTCACAGCACAAATTTCAGGTTATTCAAAATCAGCCTGCAGTTGTGTTTGTGGATATGTAAATAAATATGTAATTTATTATCAATGATATATTGGTTGTGCTTTAATTAAAAAAATAGCAAACTCTTGATTTGATTGTGTTTTGTAGTGAGCTGCTGGCCGCAAATTTGATCAAGAAAAGAAGTATTGAGTTTGTTGAAGATCACAAGAAACTTTAAAAACAATTCAGTTTACAATGTACAGTATTATCAGCTTTTTCCTCTACCAGGTTCATTTTAACTTTGGTACTTGACTACAGAACCATATCATAGTACACAAGTATCTGCTATATAATGTCAATTTGCACACTGTCTGATCTAATATGTCTCTGTGGTTCCATAAGGTTATAATAGAGCTCAGAAATCCCAATTGGAGCACAAGGCGTAACAGACTGAACCAGAATTAGCAAATGAAAGCAACTGCATCCCTTGCACAACACATGTATGTCACAGTTCTTGTTCAGAAAGCAATCATGCATCTCTTGAGTGTTGTAGTGTTCTCACAGTTTAATTTTCCTTTGTAAATATAATTTTCTTTAATAGGGAAGTGAATCATGGCTCCCAAATGCTGTAGCCCCAGCTCTGGTAGTAGATCAAAATGTATAGTGTTTTCCAAAAATTGTTTTGCATATTATGATGTCAGCCTCAGATATTATTTAAGACCATTAACTTGCAAGGTGGGCCTCTATGGATCAGACTTTTTTGTTGTCCAGCACACCCCACAGATACACAATTGGATTGCAATCTGGAGAATTCTGAGACCAAGCCAACACATTAAGAGTCAACTACCATTAGGAAATGACATTGCCATGAAGAGGTGTACTTGGTCACTTGTGGGTGGTACGTATCAATGAATCCACATGAATTCTAGGACCCAATGTTTCCCAGCAGAACATTGCCAAGAGCATTACACTGCCTTAGCTGGCTTGGAGGTTTCAGTAACGCATTCTGGTACCATCTCAGGGTAAATGATGCACATCCACATGGTCTTCCACATGGTATAAAAAACATAATTTGATCAACTGGACCACCTTCTTCTATTGCTCCAAGGTCTTTTGATGGTGGACAGTGTTCAGCTTGGGCACTCTGATTTGGCCTGCAACTACACAGCACCATCTGCAGCATGCCGTGATGCACCCTCTCTTCTGTTACTTATTTATCATAGCTCACTCTTCTGTTGGATCACATGAGACAGATAGGTCTTATTTCCCCACACCCATCAGGGGGTTGTGGGCACTTATGACCTTGTTGGTGATCAAATGGACACTGTTCACTTTCTGCCTCCTATATCCTACCCTTAAATTTATTATTTTAAAGGCTTGTGTACATATACAGTAGGAGCTGAAAGTCTAAAATCGCACTTGAAAATACGTAGTTTAAACAAAAGATTTAAGAATTAATTTCAATTCTACATAACAATAAATAAGACCAAATTGTATAGAGCTAATGTTTAAAATTAATCAGTCAATCCAAAATAGATCAAGTTAAATCATCTCTCTCTCTCTCTCTCTCTCTCTCTCTCTCTCTCTCTGTGTAATTCCCTTGGTGATGGTTGGAGCTTAAGGGACAAGGCCTGTTTGATGGACTAGGGGAAATAGGGCAGAGTGATGATGGGCTTGTGGAACGGCTCACTGGCCGCTGCCCCCCCCCCCCCCCTCTCCGTTAAGTGCACTTACTCCCCTGGCCCTGCCACTTATCCTCAGGATTCACCCTTACACTTTATCTGCACTAATAAGGGCCCCCTGGAATTTCGATCACTCTCAATTCTGCTGTTCTCTTCCTGAGTCTTTGTTAGGTGCTTGTTTATATATATATATATATATATATATATATATAAGCACCTATATGTATGTGTGTGTGTGTGTGTGTGTGTGTGTGTGTGTGTGTGAATTTTAAGAATTTTAAGATTTCAGACTTACTTGTACATAAAGCACTTGTCATAAACTACTTATTTCAGGCTTTTTTTGGTACACTATAAAGAGATAGTTTTACAACAGAGTGTGTATTGATTGTCCATTTTATCTGAGGCTCTTGGCAAAGCCAGCGCAATCTGTTGCGGCTTTAGACTGTTATCTTAGCTAAGAGTGTAAATAAATAGTCATTTATAATTTCACCAGCTAGCTGACCGTCTGAAACTCTATTCATGGCATTAAAATGTAACAAACTGAGAGTGTACCTTCGCATTGAGTGAAATATGATTTTGGAAATGTTTTAGGTTTTCATTATAGCATATCTGATCATTTGCATTTGTGCATGCTTTTTCTCTTCAGTCCATGTGATGTACAGTACACTTTGTATTAATGGAAAAAGTTAGTAGTATAATAAATGTCTTTGCTTAGCGAGCCTGGCACGTTCCCCTGCCAGAGGGCCGAAATTAGTAGTTTGTCCTGCATCCAAAAACATGCACATTGAAACTGAACATGAGACGAAGTAATATATTTTTTTCCTATTGCTTCCTTACATATTTATTCTCATGAAATGCCCATTACTGGAGGGTGAAGCTATATCTCATGCAGTATTGAGAAATAAATTCACTTATAAAAGAAAGTCAGTAGTGCTCAGGTTTCTTGTTGGTAATTCCATTGTATTGTGGGATAATATTGTTTGTTTCATATGTTTGCACTGTACACCTTAAAATTTTTAATGCACATATTCTCCTGCTACAGATATGTACAGATTAATCAGTGAGCATGGAAATGTACTACAATAAAAATACCATATATACACACGCGCACACACACACCAATCAGCCATACCATTAATTTAAAAACATAAAATTAAAACCACTTGGGTTTTGGGTTTCCCTTGTGCCTCTGGTGCAGCTCTGGCTACTTACTGTAAGACATGGCTCCACAGGGCCTCTGGACATTGGCAGCAGATCTTTTGGGTGCTGTGAGTTGTGGTGTGGGGCCTTCGTGGTTGGAACTTGTTTGTCTGAGACATCCCATGGGTGCTTGATCGGTTTGGGATCTGGGGAATCTGAAGGTGAGGTCAGCAGCCTTGGGCTCTTTGCCTGCCAGGACCCATGAGTGGTGTGCTCTGGTGCCTTTGTATCATGGCCAGCATTGACTTTTTCTGGTGAGTTGTGCCACATTAGCTTTTCTGTGGGACTGAATAGGTTTGCTTTTGGCCGCTGCAGACATGACTGAGCCTTAGGAATTTGTGAGCCTTAGGAGCATATAATTTTAATTAAAATAAAAGTGTACAGACATTTAGCTCTGCAGTCAAAAATAAAGTAGCAAGCGTGAAAACTACTGAAAAAATCAGCTAGCTGGACAAAGAGGGGTTTGAGGGGACAATTTGCCAGTGGAATGGCAATTCATTAGCATCCAAAATATTACATACATCCACATTCTCCTTTCAGTGCTTAAGTTACACCACCTTTGAGTGATAGATTGGAATTGACAGTAATATAAGGCATTATGTTATTTTTTTCCTGTGATATATGTAGTATATATTTATGATTTTGTTTTCTTATTCCCACTTGATATACTTTCTGGGCTGGAGATGCCATGCTCAACGCACAGCATGATAGACTAGCAATTACATAAACGATTCCAGTGCAGCCTTGCTGTATCACAAAACAACATGGCTGACAAGAACACAAAAATCCATTCTGAGTACATTAATTCCACTACACACTGGTGTAATGGGCTTTTCTTGTACACTTCTAACTATTAAATACCAAGCAATTTATGTGCACCATTTTAATTTCCTATTTTTTTTGCAAATGAGATCATGTGCCATATGAGAGCATTTACACAGACCAATCTGTTAAGTCATATGTTTCAGGATATAGCATTAAATTGAAGTTGTAAATGCACAGTATGGATTTGATTATTATATAATTCAGCTTTGCCTGAGGCCTGTAGGGTTGAGTGAGAGTTGTAGATAGGCTCTGTCTGTGTCTGGCCAGTAATACTCATCCATATGCATCTGCTCTATTAACTCGAAAATCAAATGACAAGCATATCAGTTCCGGCATCAGATGTTGACTGGGATTGAACATTTTTGTGTATGATAATGTTGCAATAATATCATGTATGACATTTTTATCACTAGTGCAGGCAATATACATACTACTTATTACCAGTTGCATTCCCTACATTGGCAAATAATTGTTTAGATTGTTTTTTTTCTTCATCAGATAAGTGGCTGTTGGGCAAGTCTGTGCCACAAGTCCCCTGATTTACCATGGCAGGGTTCATTACATAGCACTATTACAGAGGTGAAGCCAGACGAGCTCATTATGTTTGGATGTCCAATCTTGAGCCTATCATTCTACTTCTCACATTCCAATAATAGCATTGTTTATATGAAGACATATGAGAGATTGGTTGTAATTACAGTGCATGACAGGGCACAGTTTGTGTGTTTTTTTTTTTTTTTTTGTGACTCATAAACATTCAGAATGGAACTCTCTAGTTTGCTTTCCTGACAGGTCATTATCAACCCTATGCTTCTTTAAAATGACTCTAGCAATTAGGGCTAAAAATTGTATCAGAGTTGAGAAATATTTCTTTTTATTTTATTTACTTTTTTAAACGCCACCTAAACTAATATATATATATATATATATATATATATATATATATATATATATATATATATATATATATATATATATATGTGTGTGTGTGTGTGTATGTATAGATAGATAAGAGAAAGAGGCTTGATGAAATAGATGGGGGGAAAAGTTTAAAAGAAAAATCATGGATAGCTGTTTTTCTAAAAAAAAAAAAAAAAAAAAAAAAAAAGTGTTTGATCAGTATAAACAAGCCTGCCTTCAGATCAGACTGTCAAAATGAGATGTCATTACCAAAATCAGATGGACCATATTCTACCTATTAACCTGTACAGATTCTGAATGAAATACATACTATATAGTATGTACTGTATGCCACCATGCATGCTTTGTAGACAATTTCACAATGTGCATTTTTTATGTAATCCAATCTAAAGTTACATACACATAAAGTGTGGTTTAACATCAAAGCAATAACAACAGAAAGTGTCCAGAGCAATGTGAGCAGTCATGTTAGCTCGTTCTGCTTTTTTAATCATGCTACTGTACTTGTGTTATATAATGGGTTTTAAATTATTTGCTTCTCAACAAATTTTTAAGTCTGATTATTAAACAGGCCTTCAGAGTGTTTGTGACCACAGTTAATTTGCATATTGGAAAAAAATATATAATTGGCCCAAATTCCAAATAAAGTTCTAGTTGTTAACAATTATACAAAACACCCATATTGTCCACTGCTTTATTCCCAACATTAAAGGGCATTATTTGGCAGTGACTCCACAGGAAATTTTGATCTATTAGGGCCCCCATGACTTTTTTGTGTGTGCTATGCAAATGTATGTGCAAGTTCTGCATCCTCACTGTCAATGTCTGGCAAATATTAATCACTGAGCCAAGCTCATTGAATCTCAATTTAAAACTGTCTGAAAAATATTAGTTTGATCCTCCCCCATACCATAGATGCCCTTTTGAAGCCCTTATACTATATATCTTCAGACCCATGCACACTTACAATTCTTTTATAGTAAATGAATATGATATGTAACATGGATGATTTTCTTACAGAATCATATTATTGCACCAGGTCTGCATAATGACACAAACGTAGATGGATAAAAAAAAAAAAAAAACACAACCACATTTTGATAGTAATTAGACACAAGGTTTACTGTTCAAATATTTTTCTAACATTTCTCCATTCTAAGTGATTTTTAGAATGATTACTAAATTTGTTGATTGGATATATCTTTCTTCAGGATTACCCTGCATGTGATTTTTGTTTTATTCATTATGAGAATAAATTCAGTGGAAAAAACATGTCTTCAAACCTTAAGACACTAGCCAAATCCTCCCAGAGACAATTACATCAGGAGCTCACAAGGTCTGCAAAGTGTATGCCAACCTATCCACTGACAGCAGACCATGCCTGTTCTACATCTTTATTCATGAGGTTAGGAGGCATAGCTAGTTGAAGACAAGAAAGGCTTTTGTTTGAATAAGAGCCAAAGAACAGTCTGTATGCACATGTTGTTATGAACCTAAAAGGTGACATTTTTTAAAAACATGATAGAACTATTTATCTCATGTCAAGTATATGTGTGTTTTTCTCACATCCTGGATGGAACGAAAAGATTGAAAGTTTTCTCCTGATTATAACAGCAAACAGGTGGTCATTATTGGCAAACATCAGCAATGTTTTCCACTCAAATTTGTCCTTAAATAGTCCTTGCAGGAACAGTATTGTCAGGTGCATTTGTCCTCCCATTAAGCACCATGATGAAACTGGCTCTCATGAAGACCATCTCAGGTAAGCAGGACCAAAACTTACCTCTGCTGCAGCGGTGAAGTTCATTTAGGATTACGGACTAAATAGCCATTTAATAGCCACTAAAGAGCCATCATGAAGGCTTTACAGAGCATAAGTAGCAGACACATCAAAATATCATTATATTGCATATTTTGGATGCCTTCAGCAGTTTTACAATGTTTAAATAAATAAAAATCAGGAAGAATACACTCTATAATATTTCATTAGACCACACTTTGTTTGATTATGGCCTCATTTTAATAGGCTTATGCATTGTCACAGCAATACTTTCTCTATAGGATGTTGTATTGATGATGGGAGAGTCAGACCACTACGTAAAGTCTTTTCCATCACATCCCAAAGATTCTCAATGAAATTAAGGTCTGGATCCTGTGGTGGCCAATCCATGTGTGAAAATGGTGTCTCATGCTCCCTGAACCACTCTTTCGCAATTTGAGCCCAATGAATCCTTGCATCATCATCTTTGAATATGCCCACGCCATCAGGGAAGAAAAAAAAATCCATTGATGGAAACACCAAGCCATTCTGTATATTCAGATAGTCAGCTGACCTCATTATTTGAGTGCATAAATTTGAGCAACAGAAGCAACCCCATCATAACTCTGCCCCCACAGGCTTTTCTGGTAGGCACTGGTCATGATGGGTGCATCACTTAATCCACCTCTCTTCTTACCCTGAATGCACCCATCACTCTGGAACAGGGTAAATCCGGACTGATCAGAGTCATTTCTTCACCAGTATCCATCTATGTTTTAATAATACATTTTAGTTTTTAGTACTTCTAGCAATGTAAGTTGTTTTATTTTCTTGATGATAATTTGATTCTTCTGAAACAGAGAAACATCTTTGGATGTATGGATTCTAACATGGTTTTTCAAAAAATTTGTTATATCCAGATGCTGCCTTTTTTTTTGGCAGTGTATATAATAAGACTAAATTTATTGCTCTATGTTATATATGTTGATATACATAATAATATGATAATATCATAAATATTATATTAATATAATATATTTAATACTATTGTATTTTTCCTCAAATGTGTATACATTCTTTTGCTGTCTGTGTACCGTATATACTGTATATATGTGTGTATGTGTGTGTGCACGCGCGGTCATCCATTCTTTTGGTCACTCGTGCCAATGCCAAACGTCAGTTTCAATGGTGCCAGGAGCGAAAAATCTTGGGCTGTGGACAGTGTGAAACATTTTTTGTCTTCTGATGAGTCCACCTTCACTGTCTTTTCCACATCTGAGTTACGGCGTGGAGAAGCCCCAAAAAAGCGTACCACCCAGACTGTTGCCTGTCCAGAGTGAAGCATGGGGGTGGATCAGTGATGGTTTGGGCTGCAATATCATGGCATTCCCTAGGCCCAATACTTGTGCTAGATGGGCGTGTGACTGCCAAGGACTACCGAACCATTCTGGAGGACCATGTGCATCCAATGGTTCAAACATTGTATCCTGAAGGCGGTGCCGTTTATCAGGATGATAATTCACCAATACACACAGCAAGACTGGTTACAGAGTGGTTTGGTGAACATGACAGTGAAGTTGAACAGCTCCCATGGCCTGCACAGTGACCAGATCTAAATATTATTTAACCACATTGCGTTTTTTGGATGAGCAAGTCAGGAAACGTTTTCTTCCACCAGCATCACGTAGTGATCTGGCCACTATTCTCCAGGAAGAATGGCTCAAAATACCTCTGGCCACTGTGCAGGACTTGTATCTGTCATTCCCAAATCAAATTGATGCTGTATTGGCCGCAAAAGGAGGCTCTACACCATACTAATGAATTATTGTGGTCTAAAACCAGGCGTTTCAGTTTCATTGTCCAATCCCTGCAAACTTGGAACACAGTCTTAACGGAAAAAAAAATACATGCAACTTATCTGCAGCACTTTTTAATATCAGCTTTCTGGCACACAGTACATACAGTGACATACAGTATGTTGCATAACAATGTATCAAACTTTCAGTTGAATTCTCTGTATCATGAATTCTCTGACACTCACACCAGTGTATTTCACCTAAGCTATCCACTACAACTTTGCTTCTCTGCAAACCCAAATGGGCTCAAAAGATATTTGGTAATGCAGCAATATGTGGAAAGAGGTAAAATAATGTATTGTTACATATTGTTTTTATTAAAAGCATATTATCAGTAGATGTTATCTAGGATGCAATAAGTTGTTACAGAACATCTCATGCACATGCAAGTCTGATACATCGCTATACAACATATGCTTCTGTCTGTGTGTATGGTAGGTGCTGCAGAAAAGTCGGACAAGTTTTTATCTCAGAGTTTCTTATTAACGACATAGGAGGCTAACATAATCCTTAATATAATTTCATATTAATGATCTTAATAAAATATCCACAAATTAGATTTGTTAACGCTTATATTTTCATTTAGTGTCCCCAATCAGTTATAATTATAGCTTATAGTATATTTGTTAAGATAGGTTATATAGATATGATTAATATTGGTACTGTATGTTTTCTGATTTGCTACAGCGTTTTTGGTTTGTTGATTGGTGTTATAGGCCACAGTAATTCTGATGCTAAAGTTGCTGTTAACATCCTGCTACCATATAATATTTGGCAATCTAGGGCATTGTGGTCATAAGAATGTGTTTAATATTGAGAGCCTTTTCAGAGCATCTTTAGCAGCTGTCTTCCGTAAGGCAGGATTTGTGATTCCAGCTCAATCTCAAGCTTGGCATGATTCCAGTCTTTCAAAAAGCCTAACATACTTCAGCTGGCTTCCTGGAAGCTCCCTTAGAAAAAAAATAGACAGGGTGAAAAGGGTACTATAATTAGCATATTCTCATATATATCTCTGAGAGCCGGCAAAAAAGTGTCAGTATAGAGGCTGGTAGTTCCTATTTATAGGTGAGGGAAAATAGTTTTTGGGGTCAATGAGTTGTTATAGCAGTAAGGTAAGCCTATGTTTATTTTTTAATTTTTTTATTTCCAGCTTAACAATTAGCTTAAATTGAGGTGAACGCTAAAGGATATGTTTTGTTAGGACGGCAGTACTATATACTTGCTTTTACCGATGTGTGTACATGTGCATGATGGCTGTCTTGCGAATCCTGCAATTGATTGCTGCGTAGCTTGTGCATGTCCTCAGAAATTAACGATATCCGCAAGATGCAATATGCATGTAAACGATAGGGGCAGTGTAGTCAGCCGGCACATTAAAAATGGTGTAAAGGTTTAAGGAACAATTAAATGACCATGTCCACAATCACCCCCACTTGTACAGTATAATGTATCTTTACTGCTTCACAACATATGCATGTTAAAACAGTCGGTGGGAGATTAGTACTATCTTCAATGTCGACATGCAAACTAAGCTCTTCGAGTGTCGCCATTTTTATTTTATTTTTTTACTTTATTAAAAACTGTCTGATTTAAACTGTCTGTTGGTGTGCCTCCTACTGGAACCTTCCAATAGCAAAGTATACCAACAAGCATATGAACAAATACACTTACAACATTGCCGGTTGACTCTACAAATGCATTGTTAAACAGGAAGCATGTTTCCACCCTCAATGCTAAGGGTGCTCCAATCAGGATTTTTGCAGCCGATCTCCGATCTCCGATCACCGCCGATACCGATCACAGATTACAGGGACTACTTGAAGCCTTATCATGTAGCATTATTTATTAAACTATATCTAACAACAATGTAAATTAAGTATTGAAATTACAAGAAGAGGAATACGTAATCACAGCGCCAAAACTCACAGTGAATCATGATGAACCGTACTTACGGCCACCGAGCGAAACCGTGTAGGTGAGATAGGGGAATTACCGACAGCTGAGTGAGCGGCGCGCGAGTTGGTCAACTCTCCCGCTCTCTTAGCGCTAGCCAACTTTGAAAACTGCTGTGTAAATGTTCCTACGTGACTAACCTTCAAATGTCTGATGAGGTTCTTGGTGTTAAAATGCCTCGGGTGCTTCTGCCTCGTGCAACTGGCTTGTTAGACATATTTCAGATTGCTAATGCATTGACTTTTTCACACAACACGAAAAAATAGCCAGACCAGTGAAGCCATTTTAGCAGCAAAATTGTATCGCGAGTTTTGCGTCATCTGATCGGTTTTTCTATATCGGCCATTATAGAGACTGCCGATCAAACTCGGCCGATTATGATCGGTGACCGATCAATCGGAGAACCCCTACTCAATGCCAAAGTGTTGGTTTCACTAAATTTTAAACATAGGACCCTTATGAGTGGTTTACAATAATTGCCATAATTACACTTATCACTTTCTAAGTCCATCTGTTTATAAATATTTGAGCCAGATCAGATACATGTGAAATGTTTTAAATATGTATTGCCCTTATTCAGTGAAAAGAGAGGCTTGAGATATTTTAGCCCATCTTTTTATTAAAAGTCTTTTAACCACACTTACAGTACCTCTAGATTGAAGGTAATCATTTCAGCAAAAATGTAATCATTCATGTGTCTGTAACCTAAAGTAAAAAAAAGAAAGGAATCCTGTCACATTTGGCCCAAAATGTCTCATTTTTATTATTTCTGTAATTACTTTTCCCACAGATTATACGTCTTGATTTAAGAGGAAAAACTACTCCATTCACAAGCAATTGGATGAGAGTCATATTTGCCCTTGGCAACTGAAGATGACGTTACTATGGAAATGGCTAGTGCTGCTATCAATCACTGGCTGCCTTGCAGGTAAAATGTCTCATATGTCATTTTATTCCAAACTTCAATTTCTTCTCTTGTTTTACATTTTCATTTTAGATTCAGTGTAAACATTGTATCACGTAAGTCTGTTTACTGTAATTGTAGTAGAAAACTGAAACATAATCAAAACTTGTGGACTTGGGTTGTGTTTGACTGAACTGGATTAAGATGTAGTGGTGACATGACTCAATTTACCTCTACAGCAGAGTATTGTTTCAGGAAATATTCTTTTCAGATATATGTAACTTTAAGAGAATCCTCTCGAGATCATTCAAAAAGAAAATGGGGTGGCTGTATTTGTATGGAATTTTACTGATTCATTTGAGAATTATTTAAAATTCATAATTTCCTTTAAAATTTCACCCTCAAAAACACGTTCCCAAAACACATGCATGCTTGCTACCTTAGCTAGAAAACATAACACTAATTTAAGGTGTGGAACATTCTGAACAATTGGTTGCGTTTAAATAACAAAGGATTTATTTTAAGAGTTGCCCTTCAGACAATTATTCTGAGTCATTTTGCATTCAGGCTTGCCTGTTTCACTGAGTCTCGAGTCCTATCAGTGGTTATGGGATTGTCAGAGATGATTATCTGGAACTTTTGGATGGAGCTGTGTCCATATCTCCCCACAAAGCACTATCTCTGTACTACCCCCTGCACTCCCGGGAATTCCGTTGAATTTCATTCTCTCTCTCTCTTACACGTGCACAGACACACAGACACACAGACACAAACACACACACACACACACACACACACACACACACACACACACACACACACACACACACACACACACACACTTTTTATTTCAGTTTTTTTTTTTTTTTTGCTGAGCTCAATCCTTTAAAGCAAAGGTCAAGGATAATATAAATTAAATTAGGCTTTATTGTAACCAAGTGCAAACCATTTCAAACACTACCTGTTTACTTTAGCAGAAAAAAAAACAGAAGAAAGTGTCAGGACATTTTCAGCTAGGTAATACAGATGTAGACTCACAGATAGGGCTTGATGATGAAAGAAAAGATCTCATAAGTACAATTCCATCAGTGCATATTATGCGTCTGAAGTCTACAGAAGATCTCTACAGCACTACTTTACACAAGCAACACTTACAGACATTACATTTGTAGTGCATAGAAGTAGTCGAAATTAAAAGACTTTCAAATTAAACTCTGGTGAAGATGACTTCATTTTGGAGCAATAACTTTAGCTGAGCAACATGGTACTGAAATGGTTTGTCACCTCACAGCTCAGCAGTTCCAGGTTGAGTTAGAATTTTTGTCTAGTATTGCAACCTCTTCACTTTGTGAAGTTTGTGTGAATTCTTTCAGAATTTTGCAGTCTGGGGTGTTGGCTATTCTAAATTACCCCTAATTGAGAATGATTGTGCAGATGGTCTGGGCAGGAATTTCTTTTAGGATCCATTCCCATTTCTTATCCAGTGTTCCCCAGGATATGCGCTATACCCAACAGAATCCTGGCCAGGATAAAGTCTTTAAAGATAATGAATAATTTAAATAGTAAAGGATTTTATTTATCTAAAATGCAGTACCCTTTTGATGATCACTGTGCCGATCACTGTGACAGACAGGAACTCCAATTAACTATATAAAGGGATAACTTGGTTTACAGAACAGTTAATGTTCTAATGTAGCCTATCCTTCCTGACACGCAGAACTGCAGAACTGGGAAAAACATGTAAAGAGTAAATCAGTGTGGTTGAATAACTTTAGGGGAGGTCACATGTTCAATGTCCCAAGTAGTTAAAAAACACTTCTGACATTTCTGATATTATCTCATTATATTATATACATTGTGCAATGATTCTTCTCCAATTTTAGTATTAGGCAAAGTCATTATTCGCTGCATCTGAAAACTGATGCTTTTATTGTTGTTATTTAAAGTGTGTTTCATTTATATATTACATATAATGTATTTTGCCTTTGTATGCATAAATGTGAACAAATAAGTATTTATGTCACGAGCAACTGTGGGACGAACACAACAGCCTTAGCAGTTAGCCCGTGGACGGTAAACCCAAACGCGGAAGTAGCGCGAGTAGACAGGATAACCACACGTGTACTCCTAGAACTACAGGATCTACACAAATGAACCCGCGTTCTAGCAACACACACTCAATCAAGGAAGCAACCTGAATAGGTGAGTACTCACAAAATTGTCGGCGAAGCGAAAGCGAAGGCATAGATGAACTCAATGACTGAGCGATGTGAACCATTTGTGAAGTGATGAAGGGTTTGAGCTGGGAGGTGTGGAATACCGGATGGATTCGGAAAGCCGCAGGCAGCTGGAGCCGGTAGGTGACAGGATTGATACGGAGGGAGATGCGGTATGGACCGATGAACCTGGGTGATAGCTTCTTGGATTCTGTGTGAAGTTGAAGGTTTTTGGTTGAGAGCCATACTCTGTCACCTACATTGTACAAACGTCCCGGCGGGTGTCGACAGCGATGTTGAATGGCGTAGCGGTTGTTAGCCTGTTGGATGGCGGCATTCGCCTGGCTCTACAGCCGTCAACACCGATGAACCAACTGTTGGACCGACGGCACGGTTCTTGATGATCGAAAACATCGAAGGTTGGAAACCGTGGCATACCTCAAACGGACTGAGATTGGTGGCTGAAGAAACATGGAGATTATGAGATAACTCAGCCCATAGGAGGTAGCAGGCCCAGGAGTGCTGGCGTTCAGCAACAAAGCATCTCAGGTAGCGCTCCAGTTGTTGGTTGGTCCACTCCGTCTGACCGTTAGTCTGGGGATGATAACCAGAGGATAGACTACAGGTGGAATTGATCAGTTGGCAGAAGGCCTTTCAGAACCGGGCGGTGAACTGGGGCCCCCTGTCCGAGACGATGTCTTTTGGGAACCCATGCAGTCGGACTACGCGTTCCAAAATCAGCTCTGCTGTTCTTTTGGCTGACGGGAGTCCGGCGAGGGCCACCAGGTGCACGGCTTTGGAGAACCGGTCGACGATAGTTAAGATAGTGTTCTTCTCTTCGGAGACCGGCAGGCCCATGATGAAATCGACGGCAATGTGCGTCCAGGGCCGACGAGGAACGGGGAGTGGTTGGAGTTCCGCCGGTGTCGGTTGATTGGTATTCTTAGCCCTGGCGCACACTGGGTACACCTGGACGTACTTCTTTACGTCACTCGCCATAGATGGCCACTAGAAGGCGCGTCTGATAAATTGGAGGGTGCGGTTGGCGCTGGGATGTCCAGATAAGGGTGAGGAATAACCCCATTGCAACACCTCGGTTCTTACGGTGTCCGGCACGTAGAGTCACCCAGGCGGCACACCTGCCCGGGGGGCGTCCTCTTCATGTTGTCGGGAGAGGGAGTCAGCTTTGGTGTTCTTGGACCCCGGGCGATAGGATAGATGGAAGTTGTAATGTTCGAAGAATAGTGCCCACCGCGCCTGTCTCGGATTGAGCTGTTTTAGCTCAATTTAGCTCAATTTTGAGCGCCCTGGAGCCAGTGTTGCCATTCTTCCAAAGCCCACTTTATGGCCAGCAGCTCGCAGTCCCCTACCCCGTATCGCTGCTGAGTGGGGTCAAATTTTTTGGAAAAGAAACTACAGGGATGTAGCTTCTGGTCTGGACCTCGTTGGGCCCACATCTGAAGCATACACCTCCACAACGAATGGTTTACCTGCGTCGGGGTGCAGTAGAATTGAGGCGTTGGTGAATCGGTGGCATAGGTCATGAAAGGCGGTAATGGCGGTGGGATTGAGGCTGAATTGATGAGAAGAGGGTAGAGTCAGAGCGGTTAAAGGGGCGGCAACAGTACTGTAGTCCCGGATAAAGCGACGATAGAAGTTCGCAAACCCGAGAAACCATTGAAGTTGCTTGAGGGTCTTGGGTAGGGGCCAATGACGCTCAACTTCCAGTTTCTGTGGGTCCATGGCCACACCCTGGGGCGAGATGACAAAACCCAGGAACGTGGTGGAGCGCTCGTGAAAGGTGCATTTTTCCAACTTACAGTACAGTTGGTGGGCGAGTAATCTCTTAAGGACCGCTCTGAAATGCTAAGTGTGTTCCTCGGCTGTGCGTGAATAAACTAGGATATCATCCAGGTAAACGAACACCCACCGCCCTAGCATGTCACTGAGGACATCGTTGATGAACTGTTGGAAGGCGGCGGGTGCGTTGCAGAGTTGAATGGGATGACCAAGCTCTCATAGTGTCCAGTAGGGGTAATGAAAGCCGTCTTCCACTCATCGCCCTCTCTGATGCGCACCAAGTTGTAGGCGCTCCGCAGGTCCAACTTTGTGAAAATGGTGGTGCCAGAGAGGGCGTCCAGGGCTGAGTTGGTAAGAGGCAACAGGTGTCTGTTCTTGATGGTGATGTTATTAAGCCCCGGATAATCGACACAAGGACGTAAGTCACCCCCTTTCTTCTTCACAAAGAAGAACCCCGTGGCGGCAGGGGAGGAGGAGGGCCCTATGGTGCCGTGACGAAGGGCGTCCGAAACATATCTCTCCAGCCAGGTCTCGGTAGGCAACAGGGATGGCGTTGGTGTCGACATCGGGTGCCTCGGACTCCCTAGAACACGTCCCAGAGTTCGGTGCAGGTCGGCCCCCACTGCAGGATCCGGTTTTGTGTCCAGGAGATGAGGGGGTCATGGTGAAGCAGCCAGGGGTGTCCGAGGATGATGGGTGGCGATGAAATGGAGGTGAGATGGAACTGGACCTTTTCATGATGTTGGCCGATGACAAGGGTGAGAGGCTGAGTCTGAGTGGTGATGGGGCTGAAGGAAAGGGGCCGACCGTTGACAGATGTGATACGAACAGGCTGGGATAACGCCTCAAGTTCCACTCCCAGATTTTTGGCAAAAGAAGAGTCAATAAAGTTACCTGCGGCACCGGAATAGATGAACGCAGTACTTCCGACCCGTTTGTGGCCAAACCAGAGGTGTACTTGAACCGTGAGACGGGAATTATCGGGTGTCTTGACCGAGAGGTGGAGGGGGCTAGGTGAACTGCCCCGTCTGCTCACCGGGCCTGAGCGTTTCCTGGGCAAAATGGACAGATGGCCCTGTGGTGCGCCGCTGACCCACAGTAGGCGCAGAGCCCTTCTCTAAAGCATCGTTCCCGTTCTGCAGCGGTCAAGGAGGCGCATCCTAGTTGCATGGGTTCCCCGGCTCCCGTGTCAACCATGGCAGGAGGTGGAGAACCGACTGATCCTGTAGGTGCAGTAGTGAATCAGGGGCGAGCTTCCGGAACAGGCGTACGAGAGAGGAAGGAGTTTGGGGCGTGAAATGGGGCAGTGATGGCGTGATGGGCGGCAGGGTGCGAGGAGCGCCGCTAGTCCCTCGTAGTAGGCTGTCCGGAGGGCGGAGTCTCCCCAGTCGGTCTGAACAGCGAGGGTTCTGAAATCAGCCTTGTAGCGGCTCATGGACAAGCCTCCCTGCCGCAGATGATACAACTTGGAGTCGGTCTCCACCTCGGCAGCAGGATGTTTTAGTTGGCGGGTGAATTCTCCATAGGAGTAGGCTGTATCTGAATCTGACCTGAGAACCGCCGTGGCCCACTCAGCTGCCTGCCCGGATAGCAATGAGATGAGGAGTGCAACACGCAGTCGGTCTGTGCAGTATCTGGTGGAATTAAACTCAAACACAAGATCTAATGCTGTTAAAAACACACAGCACTTTGCACCTGCCGCAGCTCCGCCACCTCGCGGCGCAAAACCGCGACGTCTTGGAGCTCCTTTCGGAGAGACGTGACTTCACCATGGAGCTCATTGATCAGCTCGGCATGCTGGTCAACCACAGCGCAGAGGCGAGCAAACTCCGCTGGGTTTACTGCTTTAGGCTCAGTCATTCTGTCACGAGCAACCATGGGACGAACACAACAGCCTTAGCAGTTAGCCCGTGTTGCGTGGACGGTAAACCCAAATGCGGAAGTAGCGCAAGTAGGCAGGCTAACCACGCGTTTACTCTTAGAACTCTCTTACACAAAGAGCAAGGATCTACACAAATAAATCCGCGTTCTAGCAACACACACTCAATCAAGGAAGCAACCTGAATAGGTGAGTACTCACGAAATAGTCGGCGAAGCGAAAGCAAAGGCATAGATGAACTCAATGACTGAGCAATGTGAAGCGCAATCTTGTTTCCTTTTAGGCTTTCTGAAAGTGCGACCATCTTACTTCCGGGTCCTCGTGCCGGTCGCGGTGCGAGTGTGCATGACAATTTATTGTTTAAGCATTAAAACATGCAAAGTTTAAAATGCAAAGTTGATATCAAAAAGAAATTATTCGTTTCAGCATTATGGCTTAAATTTTGGCCCACTTCTCATGGCAAATTGAGGGTATATTATTATTATTATTATTATTATTATTATTATTATTATTCATGGGATTCCAATCAGTCCAAGATTGAGTCATATACAGTACAGACCAAAAGTTTGGACACACCTTCTCATTCAAAGAGTTTGAATTTGTATTATGGCAAGAAAAAAGCAGCTAAGTAAAAAGCAGAGTTCTAGCAGCAGACACGTCTCTAGAACAACTGTTAAGGGAAGACTGTGTGAATCAGGCCTTCATGGTAGAATATCTGCTAGGAAAACACTGCTAAGGACAGGCAACATGCAGAAGAGACTTGTTTGGGCTAAAGAACACAATAAAGAAGACAATAAAGAACACAATAAAGAAAACTCTTTGAATGAGAAGGTGTGTCCAACTTTTGGCCTGTATATATATATATATATATATATATATATATATATATATATATATATATATATTTTTTTTTTTTTTTACCTGATGTTATGGTGAAATGGTCAGTTGAATAAATTCTCCTCTAACATATACTGCAACTACACTCAATTAATGATTCCTTTTATGACATAATAAGCAGAAAAGCAGCACCATATTATGATGTTCCCAGCATTGTTCTTCATTTTAGGTCAAAGGTTACTAGGATCATGTGTGGAAATCTATCTCCAACAAACATGATAAGCTGAATTATTGCCAAATTTTTCTAGTTTTGTTTCAGCTAACAAGAGTATGTTTTTTCCAAAAGAGTTCGGATTTGTCTAAATGTCTTTAAACCTGCATCACCATGCTTCTGCTTCTTTTTAAATGAAGTTTTGGAGATGAGAGGAGTTTTGTATTTGATGTAGAGATAGAAATGATTGCAATGCAGTTCACTGCATGATGTTCTGTGTGTAATTGTTGTTCCTGCTGCTTCTTTTGCCATTCTACAGCTCTTTTCATGTGAGTGCTATCGATAAGTTGCATGAGCAGTTGCATCTTCATGAATATTTATTCAAGAAATTTTATAGGCAGAGATGTTTAAGGTCTTTTCTATTGCTCTGTAGCTTTTTCCATGTGAGTGTCATACAGCATAAGGTTATTTCTTTAAGTAGTTTCATTATTATTGCTCCTTCTGTGTAATCTTCCCTACCTATAACAATGTCTGTATAATTTACCTACTAATCAGTTTGATATTCCATTTAGTATTTGGTTATAGTTACATGTACAAAGTGAAAAGCTATGTATGTTCATGTGAAGTGTATATTTACACTATATATACAGTGCCTAAGTGGAAAAAGGCTCACACTATACAATTTAATTTGATCACTTTTAGCTCTGATCAACAATGTGTTGGCTGATTCCTGTGTTAAAATGATTAATCATACTTCTACCAGCACTCTTTCACATTGTGAGTTCTGGAATATGCCTGTGCCATCAGGGAATTAAAAAATGGGACGGCTGGAATAACCTGGTCATTCAGCACATTCAGGTAGTCACCTGACATCAGCTGATGTCACAGTGGCATTATGGTTAGCACTGTGCCTCGCACATCTGGTGTCGGGGTTTGATTTCCAACTTGGGTCTATGTGTGTGGATTTTCATGCTCTCCCTGTTCTTGGTGGGTTTCCTCCCAAAACTATAAAGGTTAGGCTAATTGGCATTTTCAAAGTTGCCTGCAAAGTATGAGTGTACTTGTGTGCTCTGTGATGGATTGGTTTGGATTGGACCCTCTTGTGCCCCATGTCCCTGGCATAGGACCCCAGGCTTCCAATGACACTAAACAGTATAAGTGGTAAAGAGAATGAGTGAGAGAGTTTAAATTCTAAACCCAATTCCAGCAATTTCAATTTCCTTAGCTGTTATATTGCTTGATGCAGGCAAATAATTTGACGAATTTGTTCTTTCTTAAATGGTGAAATCTTATTTTTTGCCTATCAGTTTACATTAAATCATAAAAAAAAAGTGTCAGAATACTTATATCCATTAACTGTACATATTTGGAGTAAAGGGCCTCTAAATCAATTGTGCAGAACTGGGCAGAATGGAGAAATGGAGTTAACTTTTTTATTAGTTAATTGAAACTTCTTCAGTATACACAGCCCAGACAAAAAAAATTATCAGCACAGGAATTTAAGCAAATACAGTGGAACCTTGGGTTACGAACATAATTGTTTCTGGAAGCAGGCTTGTATATCAAAACACTAAACCAAATTGTATTTTCCCATAAGAAATAATGGAAACTCAAATTATTTGTTCCACAGCTCAAAAAATAAATACATAAAAATAATTAATATACAATATAAAGTAAAAATAAAACAAATTAACCTGCACTTTACCTTTAAAAAAAGTAAAAATAAATCCTGACAGATAAGCATTTCCGTCTGTGCGCGCAGGAGCTGTGATTGTGTGTATGTGTTTGTGTGTGTGTGAATTAGCCCCTCCCCTCTCCCTCTTCTTGTCTTACACAGTAAAAAAATGGTTGCACTGTAGTTAAGCCTTGGAATGGATAATTACTGCAGTGATTATGGGTCATCTGGCAACAAGTTATTTAACCTTAAATGATGCAGTTAATAGCTTTTTATTTTTTAAACAACCATTTCAGAAGACATATCATGTGGTCATGTCAAAGATGGTACTCTGTTTCAGAAGGGGCAAATTATTGTCCTGCATTACGAAAAGAAAACAACTAAGGAGACTGCTGAAACTACTAAAATCTGGTTAACAACTGTAAAACTCTTAAAACTTGGACAAATAGTGGCAAACCATTATCTTTGAGGAAGAAATATGGTCAGAAAAACATCCTAAATGAGCATGATGGGAGGTCACTTAAACAATCAAATTGTAAAAAAAAAAAAGTAGAACTCACAAATATCTTTAATAGTGAAAGCAAGAGCATGTCCACATGCACAATGCTGAGAGAATTCAAGGGATTGGGAGTAAACAGCTGTGCACCCACGATGCCTAGTACCACAGGCTTGGGGGAGTCATACAAGCTTGGGGGAGTGTTATTATCTGTGGTTGCTTCTGTTGTTCAGCAATTATGTGCCCCAAAAATTAGATCTACCTGGATGAACTAAATGACCAGGTTTTTCCATTAATGTTTTTTTTCTTCCCTGATGGCATGAGCATATTCTAAGATCACGATGCCAGGATTCATCGGGCTCAAATTGTGAAAGGGAGCATGAGACATCACCCATAAGTCCAGGCCTTAACCCCATTTAAAAATCTTTGCGATGTCAGAAAAGGGCTCTGTCTTAAGTGGATAACAGAGGTATTGAAATAAAGCCCAGTTACAGTACATGGAATTTTGTTTCAATTTAAAAAAAAAGACTACATTTTACAATAATTCATCAGCAACAGAGTTTCCAATGAACTCCTGTAAAACTTTATAATACATAATAAATGTAACTTTTGCTCATTTTGCTGATGCTTTTAAAGAAAAATTACATACAATGCAGAAAACTGAGCTGAATGTTAAGGGTCTTGCTCAAGGACAAGACCATGGCAGCTTGACAGAAGCTGGAACTTGAGCAGACAGCCTTTTGCTCACTCAAAGTCATTGAACTACGACTAGCTCAAGTAATTTACATTGATTTAGTATGAGGGAATTTAGTGCTAGAAGTAGTTTAATCAGTGTAAGCTATTTAATCTCATTGGCTTACTTCTTAAAACTGAGTTACAGATGCCAAGCCATCGTCTGTGAGCAAGACCCTTCACCTGAGTTGCAACATGCACTGTACAGTATGCTACATTTCATTTAAAGCATCAGCTAATTGAACAAATGATATTACTATAACTCACTCTATATATATTTACAATTATTTATTACATAAACATTTTTATAGTATTTTATTGTCAGCCAGTAAATTACTGTAAATCTACATTTTTGTAAATAAAGAAATTTTGAAGGCCAGGATTCAGCTATCACCTTGACAGCTCATTTGTATAAATGGGATAGATTTAAATCACTCTGAATAAGAGTGTCTGCCATAAATCTAAATGAGATGATATTTGGAATATGGTTCTAAAAATGTATTAATTCACTTATTATTGAAACCATAGTAAAACAGAGAAACCTCTTTATGACAACACATAAAATC
Organism: Clarias macrocephalus; assembly: GCA_011419295.1. Classification (NCBI taxonomy): domain Eukaryota; kingdom Metazoa; phylum Chordata; class Actinopteri; order Siluriformes; family Clariidae; genus Clarias; species Clarias macrocephalus. Next base: position 281,276 of record JAAGKR010000033.1, on the reverse strand, counting down.
ATCTAATCTACAGTATAATATTCTACAGTATAAAATTCCTACATGTCAAGGTTAGCCAGTTGACTTTGATCTCAGCTGTGGTTACATAAAATGCAGCATAGAGATTACAGAAAAAAAAAAAAACTCTTTAAATATTAAGCAGGAGGTTTTTCCTGTTTTTTTTTTCCTTCTCTTCTCAACAGCTTATGCAGAAGATGCACTATTTCATGGGCCAAGGTGGAGAACAGAGCCCAGTGACCTGATTCTCCCTATGCAGTCCCCAAAGCAAGAGGCTGTCCTAGCATGCGAGGCCTTGGGCATCCCTCTTCCACAGTACAGGTAATAGCTCTCTCTAGCACACTGGCAACCGTTTCACTGTGCACTGCTCTTGTGCTCCTGACGGGCTGTTGGGATTGGCAAATTGGCAATGCTTCCCTCAGGAGGATTGAATGGAAGTCTAATAGTGCTGATTGCTATCGATTTTGGAGGGCAAGAGGCAGTTTGTTTGTCTCAACAGAAATACAGTAACCCACTGTAAAGACAAGTGCTTCTTCTGACAGTATCTTATCCCTTATTCTAATTTTTTTTTTAAGCTTTTCTGTGTCAAGGTCATCAACAGCAACTCTGTACAGTAAATGGCTTAATCTCACAAACACAGAAACACCCATGAAGCTAGAGACTTGCTATTTTCCTGGCTTGTGCAAACCTCAGCAGGAGCTTCAGATATTAGCAAGCAGAAAGCCTGATTTATTAGCCTTTCCCTGAGAGTAATACGCATTTACACTGCAGTAGGAGTGAGAAAAATGCTTTGAAAATAGAAAGGCTGTAAATGACTAATTTATACTTAAGATTTCCAAGATACTGTCCCTCCTAATCTCTAGAGGAATAGCTGCTCTGAAAATAGCAGCTGGGACTAGGAACATTGTGTTTCAGAGCTTGGGTCAGCATCATGCAAATCCTCAAGTTAGTGCTTGGGGGATGGTGATAGTAAAGGGGCAATAACCTTGCAAGTGACATTTTGTTAAATAGACATATTTGCCTTTATTCATTGGAGAACACAATGCTAGGTCAACAGCAGGGGGTATCATTATATTCGTTGTGTGAGATGAGGAGTGTTCGAGGAGCTAATCAATTACGCTCGCAGCACCACACGAAACAAAGGAAACAAGTGCAAAAGCTGTCTGCTGCTCTTCAAACAGGCGGAATGACTTAGATTATGCAGTTTAATTAGAAAGCTTTTGATTTATTCATGAACTTCTTGTAAACAAGGCGACAGAATAGGATGCAGTGGCTTCTGCCAATTCAGCAAAAGGAACAGACTTTTGCAGACTCAGGAACAAACCTGTCCATGTTGCTCTGTAATGTTGGCTATTCTGTGTACAGTAATAAAAATTTAAGATTGTAGGAGATAGCAGACTCACTTGTGTAACAAGCATGCTTTCTCCAAATGCAAACATGCAGCTGTGACTTTATTACATGCACACACCAGTACCAGTCATGGCCGATAAAAATAAATTTACATACACACATATATAGAATTTTTTCTTTATATCTTAATATATCTTAATATATCGTTGTTATATTGTTCACAAAAGTAGCAAATGGTGGTATCATAAAAACAAAAGAGACAGGTGCCTAGTAATTTATTTTCTCACAGGGAGTTGTGAATTGCATTTGATACAGAAGTCATAAAGATATAATCCTTGTTCTGTTTTTTTTTTATCATAATAATATGGTTACACTATAATAACTATATACTGTGCTATATTTTTTATGATGTTTACTGAAATTTGAATATTTTATAATAAGTTCTGCTTCATCAGTCAATTACAATCAATACATGTTTAATGTGCAATTGCTCTATGATGGCTTCTCTGCATTAAGGACATAAAAAGATCTACTGTAATTTCTTAGGTCTCATATATTCCAAGCAATGTTCCCTTTGCTGTTTGTTTGTTTGTTTGTTTGTTTGTTTGTTTGTTTTTTCCTTTTGTGTAGATCTTCACAATAGAAGATTCCGTGTTTCCCCTATAATAGTACAACAAGACTCCCGCCATGCCTACACGACAGGCCATTTTTAAAAATCTAATCCTGTCCAACGTACAGGGAAATAATCATTAGGGAGTCTCTGTGAGGTGCCTGTCTCTGTGTCTCCTCCTTGCTTTAATCTGATTCTGACAGCTCTATTAAGAAAAACAAACAAACAAAACCAAGAGCAGTGTTCTGCATTCCTGCATTTGTGTGCAATAAATGCATTTTATTAATTCTCCTTTTTGTTTTCCTTTACCTTTACATAAAATTATCAACCAAAAGTCTTGTGTTACATGAGAAATAACTGACCAAAAATTTTTACCTGGATATACTTTCCTACCTTGCCTGAAAAAATTTTTTTTTTTTTTTTTTTTTTTTTTGCCTGAAAACACTGATATTTCTGTCATTTAAACATGAATGCCCCATGAGCTGCACAGATTGTGGCTGCTCTGCCCTTGCCTGGTTAGCACTTGCCAGTTAGCCTGGAAACACAATTCTCAGTTGCACTTCGGTAACAAGATTTAAGGGGTGACTGTCAGAAGTGCTAAACAATTAACATGGCTTGCTAAGCTCACACTTGAAGTAGCTAGCATTAATTGAATTTGAATGGCAGCAGGACAGTCCTGTGAAATTACAATAATGTATACTGAGAATAGGGGAAATTTGAATTTAACAGCAAGGTTATCATAAAATATCTGGGATTTTTTACGCAAATCTGTTATTCCACAGTTATTAAAATTGTACAAGTTGTAAAAGACCATTTCTTCAGTCAATTACATCTGCAAACCCCACTTCAAAGTTATAGTGTAACTTATTATTTAACTCTGGTTTAAAGTAATATTCATAATCATCAGAGAAAGTGTGACTTGCGTTTCTGCTGATGCAGCAGGTGTTTGTAACACGCTGGCTTCTACTGAGTGTAGATAATCATCTCTCGGCATTCACACTGCATTATTAAGATCTGCCCCATCAGTGAGTGCTGCATTGCTGACCAAAACATAGGCAGTTCTGTAGTGGCAGTGTGCTTTTAGCAGTGAGTCGACATGTAAGCAAAAGATGTAGCTCTGTATGAGCCTTTGAGTTGGGCCGCCGTCACAGCAGTAAATTATGTTTTTAGAGTAAACATGTTTATACAGTCAGTTACTGGACAGGTCACAGCACATTTATTTGCTCAGCCCCTCTCATATACAATAACATCCAGACCTGTCAACCCAAATCCCGAAAACGTAATTTGCTTTGTTTATTTATGAATAGTTTATTTATTAATATTTTATTTATTAATGTTTTCTTGTGGTATGGCGGTGTAGTGGTTGGAAGTATAGCCTCACACCTCCAGTGTTGAGGGTTCAAATTACTCCTCAGGTCTGTGTGCATGGAGTGTGCGTGTCCTCCCCATACTACGGTTTCGTCACATAGTCCAAACACACGGTTGGTGTTTCCAAACTGCCCATAGTATAGATTGTAAAAATCTAAATACTTGGATAATTTTACAGATTTGCCTGTTTTTGTTTTTTTTATTAATACATGCAAATTAATATTTTTCTGTAATTGCAATACATATTCGTTGTTATTTATCAAAACAACAGGAACAATGTGTAAAACTTTACTTAGTAAAAAAAAAAAATTAACAATTACAGTAAAATAAAATAACAGTGCAGTCAGATTTCAATTACTCCACTCCGGTGATTGACTTGATCAATCAGTCAGTCATTCAATCAATTAATTAGTTAATATAAGTAATTTATGCATTGGTTTTATTTTATTTAACTCAATTCTTGTAGTGGGAGCATCATCAGAAGTGCACAACCAGATTAGGGGAACAGCTATTCTCAAGTGTATACTGTATTACATGCAGTAATAAATGTATGTACATTTTTACAGTGTTTTTCTGAACATAGAGCACAGGACTACCGTGCTCACTGAGAATAACAAGAAATTTGCACTTGATAGAAGAAAACATTTGTGTTTTTCTTCTACAAGTTTTCTGCACTGTGTAAATTATACAATTCAAGTAATTGTTTTTTTAATTTGACATAAAAAAGCAGAAAATGGCACAATAGTGTCAATTGTTCCCTACTGTAAATATTAAGAGCTTATGTCAAGATTCATTTCAGTGTGGAATGTAAAAGCAAAGGTAACGTGCCAAGATATAGATTACTTTGAAGGCAGCAAATATTTGAAGTACTATAAATGAAATGGTCTTTAAGGAAACAAGCTTACACCTGTACTGCCATCTCAGACTTGACAATGACACTGAATTTAACAAATACCCAGATGCTCAAATCTAACATCTGAATTCTTAGAAAGTCCTCTGCTATTAAGTGCTGGTGTTTTTACAAGCTCTGCTGTTCTGAATGCCAACCATCATCAGTCTATGTTGAAACTGAACAGCATGCATCCAACAGGTGAAGTCATCATCAGTCTTACTAATGTGTAGCAGTATTGATGGAGCAGAGGGGAAGCTAATGTTGAGTCAAGGACATCTCTGATCCAACAGCAGCTAGGGGGGGGAAAAAGCCCGGTCATTGAAGAAGATAATGTGACTTTTCCTTTTATAGTTATTTTGAAGCCTCATCCTCTTCCAGTGAAGCTGGCATCAGCTCAGAGAATAACATCATGACAGCTTTTTTTGTTTGTTTGTTTCTCCACCTCGGATTTCTACAGAGCTGCAAACACAGTGTTGAGTCAGAGTTGAGCATTTTGGCATGACTCACAAAGACTCCAGAAACTCAATAAACTTGGAACTTAGAACTGGCTTTGAGACAGAATTGGGACTTATGAGGCTTTCATATAACACCTTTAGGCAAAATTGATTGCATATTTGTTCAGCATGTTGTAGACATAATTTGAAATGGATTTGATGTTGCCTCCAGCAGCTGTTCAGTGCCAACGTAACTGATTCTTAATTGATTGTGAGTTGAAAACTGTTCATTTGTTCCATTCATAAACAATGAATGGAAGTCTTGCCAGCAGATGGTGTTAGATGGAGATTCTAGGGCTGTAAGGTGAATCCTGTGCTTTATGCAGCTTTGAAGGTCAGCCAGAGTGCATTGTGACTAAGCCAGGAACTGCAGGAACTGTCCCTATGCTCACAATGCCCCTGAGGCAAAGAGGTTTAAAACAGGAGCGCCTTCATCACTTTGCTGCATGGGGCAATAAGCTAATAAAAGCATGGAGATAACAGGAGATGACTAAAGCAATTTACGAAAAAAAGAATTTAAGCCTTCTGTGTTTTATTCATCTCTTATGATTGCTTCTGAGCACTGACTTCGCTTATTAATTCATGTACAAGTCCAGCTGTATATTTAACCTTAGAACCAGAGAAATTGCATCTGGACCTTTTGTAACTAGGCAACTTGAAAGCTGTTTTTTGGCTAAGTAAATCATTAGAGAGTGGGCTGATCACTCAGTTGTTTAAAATTCAGCAATAACACACAAAGAGTGAGAGGTGTGCCTGTGCCAGTGCTCATTAGGCCTCCTGTGTTGTTTTGTTGTTTGCTTTCCCCACATATGTTGCTGTCAGGTTTAAATGCTTGGCTTTGCCTATTGCCACCAAACACCTTAGTTGAAAGATAACTCTACCTATTTCATACAGTGTGTTATTATTATATGTGGGTATTCATTTGTTTGGGTGCTTTTTTTTATTTGTTTTTTGACACAGAAAAATTGCAGTGACCAGAAAAGCTATGAATACTCCAACAGAGATAATGATAATGATCAGCAATGGGCAGCACAAATTTGAAATACAAACTGCTATTTTGTCAGTTTTATTGGATGATCGTACAAAATTATAATGTCGTACAGTATGTGCACTATCATACAGATTTCATAAGCATGATATTTTATGATATTATATGATATTAAGCATGTATTGTCATAAACAGATACTCATTTGGTTTAGAAAAATGGAGACACAATCTTATTTTAAGCCTCCATCATGTACTCACTATATTCTCCAAAAACCAATAACAAACAAACAAACAAAAAAAAGGGCGAACACAAGTCGTAACTTGTACAACTTAAAAACCGGTAAGGACGTAGTATTATCTTCTCTCATTGCCTATTGTTTGCTGTATTTTTACCAATCCATCGGATGGAATGACAATATCGTAAGTGTGTGAGAAGCACCTGGTAAGAGCTTATTTCGATATACTGTAATTGCACACAGTAATAACTGAGTCTGATCTCATTGGACTTGGTGAGCATGTGATCATGTGTGTAATTGGACATTACTGACAACATGATAGATAGGCTAGGAAGTACTATGAACTTGAAAATGCATGTTTCCATTTTGACCATGTTCCCACTGTGTTCTTGGATAGTTTTCAGTGGGAACTTTATAGTCTTCATTGGAGTGTGATGGGTACAGTATAAGCAAGACTGAAAAGACTGAAGATTGAAGTGCAGCATCTTCTGAACAGTTCATTTGCAGCACAAACTGAGAGATTGTAATGTTGCTTTACATGGTGTGGCAAAGTCCTTTGAACAGCATTCTCAAAATTGACTCTTTGTGATTTAGTGAAGACCACCACTATGGTTTCTGGAAGATATCTAACTGTAATATTTGCTATAATTTGCTAAAGTTCTAACATTACCTCAGTTTAGGTAGGTAGGTAGATCGGAACGTACATGTGTTGCTTCTAAAAACTATTGTAATAATGTTTTCAAACATTTGGTGGTTAATGAAGATATTTCTTCTGTGTGTTATTATTGTTTGATGTTTACTGTACATTGGTATTCACAATCGAGTTTCATAATTGTGTATAAAAACGATTTGCAAGAGGTTATATTAACCAGCTCTCAGCACACGTCTCATTACCAGAGTTTAACCCAGTGTCTTGTTGTGGCTTACTGGTGAATAGATTTGTCAGAGTTAGGCACTGTTGCAAGTAATTACTTGTTTGCTAGTTTTGGACATACCAGGCACTCTCTTGCCAAATCTGCCTCATCAGTGCTCACAAAGCTCCACTGGTGATGGTGAATTGAATCATCGAATGATTGAATGGGTTGAAAAATAAATAGATAAACAAAGCAAAGATTGTTTTGACTATTAATAGTTCGAGCATTTAGTGGCTATGTTGGGGGATTACACTTCTATTCATTTATACTGGTTGACATGTAATTAATAAATGTCAACCTATTTCTTGACATAATTTTTCAGGATAGCAAAAACAGAAAATAAATAAATAAATAAAAAATCTACCTGCACTTCAGTCATGCAGGTTTGCAAGTTACAATTTCAGCCTCAGTGCTTTTTAAGGTTGTACTATTAGGACTGCAAGTAATATTGTTGTATAAAATAAATGGTTGCTATAAAAATAATAATAAACTGTTTATTATAGTACAGTATTTGGGTATGTATCAGTTCTCAAATGCACTTGTTTAAAAAAAAAAACACTAATTGACTGTGAGTGCAGCACGGAAACTTTTTATAGCTTAATGATGATAAAATCCCAGCTTAATGATGGATGGAGCATGTGATGTCTAAAGTAGTGTCTGGGAGCCTCTTTGAGCTGTCATGCAATGCTGATCTGACTCTAAACTAGCTGAGTGGGATCTTATGTGGTCTCTTGCACACCTCTCCACTTGATGCAAAATGATATCAAAGTGTAAATGATCAAAGAGACTTAAAAAATCCCAATGCTACTGTATGCTGTGATTGCAGAACTGACTTCCTGTAGTCCAAAATATAGTCATAATAACAGTGAAAGTCTCCACTGCATGCTGTTCTCTGAGCAAAATTGCCTTGATGGTGCCAGAGGTCAGAGCAGAATGGCCAGATTGGTTTAAGCTGGTAGAAAGGTAAGAGTAACTCAAAGAACATCTTGCTACAATCAAGGTATGCTGAAGAGCGTCTCTGTATGCACAACTTGATGAACATTGAATCAGATGGTCTAAAGCACCGGAAGGCCACACCGAGTGCTGCTCCTTTCAGCTAAGAATATGAAACTGAGGCTACATTTTACATGTGATCACTAAAATTGGTGTCTTGATTTCTGCAAGACATTCAGACGGTCAAAATTTGGCATAAAAAAAAAGAAAAGGCATGGATCCATCTTGCCTTGTAACAATGGTCCAGTCTGGCGGTGGTCTGTATTATGGTGAAAAGTTAGTATGGACCAAAATGTCGAAGGAATGGAGCACCAGCACCTTGTTGAATGTATTCAACAAGAGTTAAGGCAGTTCTGAAGGAAAAAGTGGTCCTACAGTATACAGGACTAACAAAGTGTGCCTAATGAATTAGCTAGTCAGTATAGCGGTATGTATATTATTAATCCTATATACTGAAAAGGAACAAAAGCAAGTGTGTGTGTGTGTGTGTGTGTGTGTGTGTGTGTGTGTGTGTGTGTGTGTGTGTGTGTGTGTGTGTGAGAGAGAGAGAGAGAGAGTGTGTGCTCTTGTGTGCGCACGCACATGCATTATTAATGGTAAAGCTTTTTCGGCCTGCAGAGAGAACCCAGCCATCCTATCAACTCTATGCTTCCTGTCCTCGTCAATTACTTTTAGTGAGCCTTTACTGAACCCTCACCACTCACACACATACAGAACTGCTGCACTTAAGATAAACAAGCTTTTTTTATTTATAATTTAGCAGGCAACAGGCAAAATATATGAAAGTCTACTAGTCATGGCTAAGTGTTCTTATGTCGAGGTCTGATGCTAAGCAAGTTATTACAAAACATTCTTTTATAAATGTAGAATGTAATACACATTTATTCCTTTTCTTGCCCCCTATATCTGACCTACATACTGTAAGGACAATCATGCACTAAGTAGAAGACATCATTTACAAGGACAAAGCTGATTTGGTGTAACTTTGCCTTTTTAAGAGGAAGAATATGAAAAAATGTCTTGCTATCATTTAATGCAAACCGGGTAAAATAATGACTAAAGAAGTCAGATTAAGCAAAAGCATGCACTGTGGAAAAATGAAATAATAAGATGAGAATCAGAATGAGAGACACAGACAGTATTGCTTTTGTAGTCTGTCAGAGCTGTCTGGGGACAGTCATGACTGCTTTGTATAATAAAGAAGCTCTGCCTTCCCTGCTCATTAGATTTCTATAGCGAAAGAACAATATTGATTTTTTTCCTCTTTCATTTTTTTCTGCAATCAGCATGTCATACTTTCTCAGCAGCCCCAGACTAGAACTCAATCTTGTCATTTCTTGTTCTAAGGAAATGAGTTATTAATGCTCTGGATTCTTTCGAGTGAAGTACAACATTGCAGTGGTTCAACATTACGTTTGGGGTACTTCGGGATTTCTGTCCAGTATTTACAGAAATTGAAATGGTCATGACCCATGCATCAAAATCAGTTAATTACTGTCAAGTATTATTGGGCTTAGTATAATTACTCAGTATCTTTTGAATAAGTTTAAAGGAATATGTAGTGCAAGAATGGAAGGGCTTTGTCAGTCAGTAGAGATTTTTCGACAACACAGTGCTGCTATCTACAGAGGAAGTACATTCACAGCTTCAATCAGGAATTCTGTTTTGTTATGCTCACAGCCTGATGCCTGTCAAAACCAATGTCAGTTTGTATCAAATTATTATTCTCTAGACACTGTATGCTTTCCAGATTCTGGAGTTGGGAAATAATCACACCTACATATCCTACATTTCTCAAGGTGAAGTGGTACGCTTTGATCGGCTAACAACATCGGATTATTTACTCAACCTTTAATGTATTCTGGTCTCAAATAATGTAGAAATGTTTTGCTATTGCCGCCCAAAAAGCTTTCAAACAATAGCACAGACTCACTACTGTTATCTAAAAAGAACATAGCTTAATCATAAGACCATTGACATTGAAACATAAAGGATTTGATTGTATTCTTAAAAGGGGAAAAAAATCTATGTAATCAACAGTGAGAGGTGTGATGTAGCTTGTCCTGTTATGGGAAACGGACAAAAAGCTTGTGTCCTGAAGACTCACATGTGGAAGAAAACCTTTAAAAGAACAGATTTCTTTCTTTAACTTTTACAAAGCACTGACACTGGAGATTCATTCTGCTAGTATTAAATAAAATTCTCCTTCCAGACAGATCTACTATATACAGAACAGCTTGTTTTAATTAGCTTATGATTTGTTAATTATAATCTATTGAACATTTAGAATCATTTTAAATTGCTACCTAAAACTTTCAAAAACAAATGAATGTGTGCTGCGGGCTGCAGTTCACTGGGTGTTCTGGTGCCTTTTGATTGTGGTCAGCATTGAGTGGGTGTTGTATGGGGTTTCTGTAAGATCAGACCTAGTGGGCATGGGTGAATATTGGGTGACCATGATCATTTCATCAATTTACTAGTATACTGCTATGTGGTGTTAATTTTATGGCTGATTGGTGTATGTTTTAATATTAGACTTTTCATTGAAATAACCAGTGGGATAAAGCAAGCTAGGATGTGGGATTCACTGATTCATTACATACAGTGGTCATTGGTATACATTTTTGTAATACAACTTATTGGAGTGTTATAGTATGTTCTTCCTTAAATCATCCCAAGTCTCTGGCAGCATAATGAAGGTGAACTGATCAGATCGATGTGTGTGATTAATGCTCACAAACGCATTTCTCCCGAGATGTGAGAGCTGATTGTGTTTGCATTTCCGCAGATGGTCTCTGAACGGGACATTCATTGATCTTGATGGTGACGAGAGGCGTCATGTGTCTGGAGGGAACCTGATTATCAACACATTGGACAGAGACCAAGATGGAGGCATTTATCAGTGCATTGCCTCCAATGCCCGGGGAACCATTCTGAGTCATAGAGCCACCCTGCAGTTTGCATGTGAGTTGGATCTAACTTTGCAATTCTAAGCTCAAGATTTCATCCTTTTGACCATAGGTTTTTGGTTAACAGAATTTACTTTCCATTATTACAGTGGATAATAGATTAAAATTGAACTTTTGTTCATCATCTTGCAAATGAGTAGCATTTACAAATACATAACCCAAAATGTGATTATAGCTATACTCACTCACTCACTCACTCACTCATTATCTATACCTCTTAATCCTGTATTCATGGTCAGGGGGGCCTGGAGCCTATCCCAGGAGACTTAGGGCACAAAGCGGGGTAGACCCTGAACAGGGTGCCAATCCATCGCTGGGCACACACACACATATACACACTCATTCACACACTACGGCCAATTTGGGAACGCCAATTAACCTAACCTACATGTCTTTAGACTGTGGGAGGAAACCGGAGTACCTGGAGGAAACCCACCAAGCACGGGGAGAAAATGCAAACTTCATGCACACAGAGACAGGACTCGAACCCAGACCTTGGAGGTGCAAGGCGACAGTACTAACCACTACACCACCGTGCCACATTACAGCTATACTAACATTAAAAAATAGTTCTGAGATTGTGCGGAACATTGGCCATTATAGTATTTTTTTTAGTTTTATGTTTATTTGCAGCATTTAGTAGATTGCTTTTACCAAAGCAACTTGCAAAAGAGCTTTTTAGTCTACATCCAAAAAATATCGTTAGACTAAATCATGAGGTCAGGGACTAAGAACACCATCAAGCTACAGTAAAACCCTGTTGGAAGAAGTTAATACAGCAAGAAAGACAACAAACATGTAAAGTGTTAATTCAAGTGCCAGGTATAGAGGTTAGTCCTTAATCTCCACTTACACACAGCCAGCGACTCAGCACTCCAGACAGCCACAGAAAGTTTACTGCACCACCTAGGAGCCTGGACAGAGAAGTATTTTGAGGCATGTTTTCTTTTTATCTTGAGGGATGGTGGGTCCTCTCTCCCGTGGTAGTGATTCAAAGGACTTAAGGTTAAGGGTGATAAGTGGTTTAATGTAGCTGAGCCCTGATTTGGTTTTTGCTTTGTGTGCAAGCATCAGTTTCTGATACAAGAAGACAGTGGAGGTGATGAGGTGAAGCAATGTGGTGTAGGAGTTTGGAAACACTTCATCTAATTAGTCTAACCGTAAGATACCGCTGGACTAAACAAGTAGCTGAGTGGCCTCTGTGGACTTAACAGGCCAGATGCTGATGTTGTAAAGTAGAAACTCAGGTTACTTATTTAGGCAAATAATAATAAAAGGCAAAAAGAATTTGGCCCTAAATTGTCAAAAGGCAAGAAGGATAGTTGTTTCAGAATTAAAAAAAAAACTAAGGTTGTAAAGTTATTGAGGGTCAACCATTTGTCTCAATACTTTAAGCTGGCAAAAATGTCAGACAGAACGTTACAAGTCCATCTTGTTGATTTACAAAATTTATTGGCAAATTGCATTTGTCAGTGTTGGTTGTGCTACAGTACATCAATAAAATTGAACTCATCCATTGTTGTTTAGTAACGCACTGATAACACATAAACACATACAGTAGTTTTAAAGCATCTCTATGCTTATTAGATGTTATTTTGTCCACACAATAAATAAAATGTGTAGGTAAGTCAGCCAGCTTTCAAAAGAGCAACAAATGGATGGACAGAAATATTTTTGTGGTAAGAAATGGCATTAAGTCATTAAATGTTGTACAGATCCCTCTTACTCTAGAATAGACTAAACTAAACTACCTCCACAGGAGGTCTGGCTGATCCAATTACAATCCAATCACAACCCCTACTGTGTGCTTTTAAATTTACTTTAATGAGGTTAAATGGTATACAATCATGATTGGATCACCGAAAATGCATGTAAATGCAAAGTGTAAATGAAGCATTTTACCCTAGACTGTGTGTTTCTGAATATAGGCTTGTCTGCATTTATTTGAACAAGGAGCTTTTGTGGCGACCCTTTGCTTATCTGTCGAAGCTGTTCAGATTTGTAAGGCAGCAAATGAGATTTCCCAGCTGAACAAAGTGAAATCGAACTGGATGTCAGATGCAACCAGCTCACAGTAGCAGAGAAGTGTTTGATTGGATTCAGACTCCATTGCTGATTTCCATTAGTCATGGACTTTTCAGCTTCAAGCGAAACGTGAACTCTATACTATATACTCGTTTGCACCAAGTATGGGGTTTCTTGAACTGTAGACATGGCAACCAAAATGTAGATATATGCTGTCTATCTGTGGTGTGTGTATGTGTATATACTATACAGTGTATATATACACTGTATATATACACACACATAGTACCAGTCAAAAGGTTGGGATAAAAAGTATAGGATATTTCCTTATGGGAAAGGGGTAGTTTTTATTATTATTATAGTATAGTGGGGAAAAATGGAAGGGAACTGAGGAGGGAGGAAGTAAAAGTCGGGTCGGAAAGAAGTGAGGGTTGCACATGCAGGTCCAGGCAGTGCCCAGCTGGCAGAGGGGCACTCGGCTGGCAAGCGTGGGCAGTGATGAAGTGGCAGAGTGCATTGACGTGGGCAGCGGCTCCTGCCGGCCCTTCAACGCAGCTGCAGTGATCACACCATTCTTTCTCAGTGTCTGGATCTTAGGCAGATACTTGGCAGATGTGAGCGATGCTGCGTTGGCTTGTGCGGGTTTTTGCTTGACATCAATCCATATAGCAGTCAAACAACGGCGTTTAGCACTTTCGTCTGTGAAGTTGCTGGGGTGTGTGGCTTCAACCTTTTTCCATTTCGCTCTCTGTTTGTGCAGGTTGATCCATAATGTCTCATCTAACCGTCCTTGTGCTATGAGCACTAGCGTGTGGATCGGTGGTAGGCCTGTCTTTGCTCAGACAGTGGCCTCCAACAGGTGGGTTGGCGGTGCTCACAACGGCACATAGGTTCCAGATGCTGAGCTCGAGCAGGTGACAGGGCGGCACTTTGTCCTTTTGTCTTTATTCGGCGAGCTCAATCGGATTTGGCGGCGACAATCATAAAAGGAACTGAGACAGTGCAACCTGGCGCACGCAACACTGTAGGGTGCTTAAGCTGGTGCATCAACAGCGTTGCGTGCATAGCATGCTTAAGCTGGTGCTTCAACAATTTAGTGTTGCAGGTTCATCTTTTTGCCATCCCCCCAGGGTATTGCTCCACTCACATGCCACTCACGTGTGCAGAAGGGTCCTCATTGGCAGCTTTAGAGCGGCAAAGTGGATTCTCCCGGACAGTCGTTCAGTTTACTCGCCTTTGAAGATTCTGGAGAGTGTGACATCGCTCAGCCCGCATGTTGCTCTCGCCCTTTAGCGCTGACCGCACAACATCAGGCTCTGTGCTGTAGCACTTAAAGCTCAGGGCATTTTAGCCATTATTTGTTTAGCTATTATTCTAAATAAACATATACTTTATAGGGCCCAGGATTGTGTAGTGTATAGTGTGATATCCTTTCTTTCAGCACGAAATATGCAATTGTATATGCAAATATGAACTGAATTTTCTAAACATTATGGGTCACATATGCAAAGAAATAGCATAGCTTTTTTAGGTTGTTTCTATGAAAACAAAATATACTAATTTAAAGAGTTCTACATTTTGTTCCCATATTCTGGTAGTAGTACCAGTTACCTTTTATAAAAATAATGATAACATTTGTTCTACTTGACATATCTACAGAACAAACCCAAATATGCAGTTTAAAGTCTAAAGCCTCCTCGTATACGCTAAAGCCTCCCTGCATACAAAGACCAGCAAGGATTCTATATAAACATATATATATATTCTTTTAATCGTCATTGACCTATGGTGAGTAGCTGGCAACGTATCTGTGCCACTTGGGTTTTTATACTCCAATGTTCACTCGCGTCATTGTTACTCTGCACTTTGGACCCCGCTCAAAGTTCCCCACAACGCTTTTATAATGTGGCAGGAGCACAAGATCCACTCATTCCCTCATTTGCTGCCAACCATGCTGAATTTGGCAGTCCCGCCCCTTCACATATTTGCAGATGGGGATGCCACCTCAGTAGGGAGCCTTCAGAGTGAGGATGGAGCGAAAAAATTAGGGCAAATGCCCGTTACTAGTTCATGCCGTGACAATATGTATATATAAAATACAATTTATAGCAACATATATACATTAAACACATGTCCATAAGACCTTTGAAGGTATGCAGAGGTATTCTAAAGTGACCATTCAAGGTATGTTTGGGTATCCTAATGTCAAGTAGGCTTTAATTGTCATTTCAACCATATACAGTTCAGTACACAGTGAAACGAAACAACATTCCTCCAGGACCAAGGACACAAATTTACCAGAACTAGCTAGCTAACTAAGAGATCTTATTAGCTCAGATATGACAGATTTACATATTTTTAAACCTAAAAACTATCTATTTTTATACAAAAAGAGACAACAATAGACAATAGACAACAAAGTTCACGTGCAAATGTGCAGACAAAGAGCATCTTGGTGATATCGCTTTCCCAGGTAAGGAGCACAAATGTATCCAGCTAAAAGAAAATGTGATTTATTAGACCAGACCACATTCTTCTACCAGCTCAGGTCTCATGTGCTCATAATAGGTGCTTTTATCAATAGACAGCGGTCAGCATAGGTACCCTGAACTGTCTGCAGCTAGGTTGCCCCATATGATGCAAGCTGAGATGCTCTGCATCCTCACTGGACCACTGACTTACTTTACCAATGCATACTGGGATCCCCACAAGACCTGCAGTTTGTATATATGGCATGCTATTTTGGCAATTTTTCATGAGGAAATTTAATGGGAACCTGAACTAAATTTGGGAATATTGAATGGAAGTATGAATATAGTTAATGAAACCCGATGTCAGGGCCAGTCCCCTTTGTGTTTCTTATTTATTGTTTAGGTGTAATGTTTGTCATATCTTTCATGTAGCTTCAGGAAGTTGTGTCTGTTGTATTCTGTTGAATTCAGTTGTCTCTGCGTCACCAAAGAATCTAGTGCCAGTGATCCTGAATAATGAAGAAATAATTAACACACTTGTGAGTATGTGTGATTGTTCCAAAATAATGCAGCGCTTAAATCAGTCACTCTTCCCAAAGGCTTAATCTTAATCTAGCTGCATGTGAATTTTCAGCCGGGTGGCTTCTAGGCAACAGTGTCATGGCACATTGCATTTTGGGTTATTCTTGCCATGTTTTAGTAAATACTTTTTTAATACCAATCAACATCAAGTGAAAGATTTCTTATAAGGCAAAAAAACAACAAAAAACAAAAAGAGAGGAAATGAACAGGCTTGAGTTAAGAAAATGGATTCTGTTAATGTATCATTATAAAATGTTTTCAGCTCAGGCTTTATGTTTTTTTTTTTATACTTTTGACTTAATCACTGACTTTCTACTCATTGTACATGTCATGGCAAACTTTACATAAATTTGCCTCAGCAATATTGATCAATAATACATATCAATATAATTTTACCCAAATTACGAGGGAATTAATATAGTATAATAGTAGTTTTAAATGTACATTTATTAAGGTAATATGTGGTATGAAACAAATGAATAGCTATTAATGCAGCATGTCCTGCAAACATCTAATCACTGGCCGGCTAGATTACAGGTTTCAGGTGCAGTGGTATTCCCTCTGAGAGCCAGTTAAACTGTCTTTGTCCTCCATTTAAACTGTTTATACAGTGTAATAACGATATGTCTCATAATGCCTTTCGATCACGATGTAACAGTCCTACATACAAAAATACATACATACATACATACATACATACATACATACATACATACATACAAAAATACATACATACATACATGTAACATAAATCAACAGAAATTAACTAGCTAACTACGACACCTAATTAGCTGACTATCTCTGACAAACCAAATTTACACCATAAATTATTGAAAAATATTCTAAAGTACTATAGAAAAGACATTACTTTGCAAAAGATAATACAAGACAACATAAAGTGCACCTGCAAATGTGCAAACAGGAGCAGCAACATGACAACTTGACTCGAGGCAATATACTGGGATATACTGAGATACTGAGTGGATTGAGAGTGCAAATTAATGGCATGATATATAAAAAAACTGTAAAGATTTCTTGTGAATAGCAACATGGACGAGAAAGAGTCCAAGTGCGAATAACAGCTGATAATATAAGTATTTGTGCAAAAAAACAATTTCAAGTTTGGTGTTGAAAATATGCTGGATGGTTGTAGATCAGTGTGTATGTGTTTGTGTTTATCAGTCCAGTCCCATTTTATAGAGATGAATGTTTATCTGAGTGAGTGTGTGTGTGTGTGAGTATGTTTGTATGTGTGTGTTTGTATGTGTGTGTATCAGTTCAGTCCTGTCTTGTTTAGTAGACGGATGACATGTGGGTAGAAGCTATTATACTGTCTGGATGTAAGGGCCCGAATCCTTTGGTACCTTTTTCCAGATGGCAGGATGGTGAAGAGTGAGTGAGAAGGGTGTGTCCGGTTAGCCACAATGCTGGTGGCTTTGTGGATGCAGCGTGGGGTGTAGATGTCTGTGATAGAGAGAAGAGAGGAATTATCTTCTCTGCTGTCCTCACTGTTTGCTGTAGGGTCTTGTAGGGTCTTCCGGTCTGAGATGGCACAATTCCCAAACCAGACAGTGATGTAGCTGCTCAGGATGCTCTCGTTAGTAGAAGATGGTAAGAAGTGGTGGTGGAAGCTGGGCCTTCCTCAACCTTCTCAGGAAGAAAAGACTCTGTTGGGCTTTTTTGTGCAGAGAGCTGTTGTTCCCCACAGAGGAGCCGTTGATGTTCAGCAGAGAGTGGTCGCTTCATGTCCTCCTCTTTTGTCTTAACGACAGGTTGTTGTCTTTACACCAGTCCGTTAGCCTTTGTACCTCTCTGTACGCTGACTTGACGTTCTTGCTTCGTCTCTCTGATGGCCCGAGAAAGTTTGGCCATTGCTGTTTTTAGCCCCCCCACCCGCTCTGAAGGCCGGTCTTCAATAGTCCACGCGTCTGGAGACAGTGACGTCATCAGTGCACTTGTTGATGTAACTCATCACTGATGATGTGTACTCCTCCAGGTCGGTGAAGTCGCTGTACAGTAAGTTGCAGCCTCCCTGAACACGTTCCAGTCAGTGTTCTCAAAACAGTCCTAAAGAGCAGAGATGGCTCCTGCTGGCCAGGTTTTAAACACCTGTCGAGTGGTCTGTCTGGAATTTGCATAACAAAGATGTGGTCTGAGTAGCCAAGGTGAGAGCTCTGCTCGATATGATGTTGTGTAAACAGCGCACTGGGGATGTTTGTGTAAACAGGTCTCAAACCCACTCCCGTCACTTTTTCCAGTAAGCTACTCTGTGCTCATGAATAAATCACCTATATATATTTTTTTATATGTCGAGCATTTGGTCCTCAAAGTCACTGGATCTGTCAATATAATTGTGCCAGAAGGCACAATTTAATCCATTATGAAAGAAATAATTCAAATTAATAGATGATAATTTACCTTCAGATCAGTTCACATTGAACTACGCTATGCTTACAAAAAAAAGAGATAATTTTACAGTAATATTGAAAAGAAATCTCTCTTTTAAATCAATATATCTGTCAACATAATTGAACCATTAGGGCTACTTTGATGCGTTATAAAATGGGCATTTTAAATTAGTAGTTGGTGCAGGTGTTTGTTTATATTGACCAAGTATCTTATGAGTACCTTATTTGAAAATTATTAAATTCGGCATAACTGTTCTTAACATCTCTTTTACTCAACATTTTGATTTTACTTATGGTGCAGGCAGATATTGAAGTACTGCAAAAGTTTCATTGAATCCAGTGGTCGATTTAAGACGCGGCCACAGTTTAACACATTGGCACATTACTGCTCATAATTTCATTTCTACATTTTAATTGAATTGAATTGAACTGAATTGAATTTAATTAAATTTAATACAATTTTATAAAATTTAATTATATTTAATTACATTTAATTACATTTAATTTATATCTAAGTACTGCCAAAGTTTCATTCAGTTTTGTCCAGATTTGCGTGATGTTGTGACCAATTCTGTCTGGACGTACATAAATACATACATACTGTTTCTGCATGACTTTTTTCAAAGCATATACACATCAGCCACAACCTCGAATAACATTGATTATCAATCATTTACCAGTTAACTGCATATAGGATCATAAGCACCCAAGGTTCATCTATGCCTGTGGGGAGCAGATGCTTGCCTGTTTGCTTCCACATCCCCAGAGGTCTTGTGGAATCATGCCCCAGGGAAACATACATGATATTGTGCTTAATGTTTTTGCTTTTCATATTATGGCTAATCGGGGTAATTTGCTGATCAGATAATTACATGTATTTGCAGGTGTACAGATTACACCTAATAAAGTGGGCAGGATGTGTATGGTATCTTAAACAATTGCCTGGAACAAAAAAAAATTTTTTTTGCTCAAATTTAATTACGTTTAGTTACTATAAGGCGACACGGTGGTCTCTGTGTGCATGTTCTATGTGTCCTTGGTAGGTTTTTCTCTGGATACTCTGGTTTCCTCCACACAATCCAAAGACATGCAGGTTAGGCTAAATGGCGTTTCCAAATTGTCTTTAGTATGTGAATGTGTATGTGTGTGTATCTTGCAATGGATTGGCACTCTATCCAGGCTCAAGTCTCCTGGGATAGCCTCCAGGCCTCCCGACCCTGAATTCAGGATTAAGCGGTATAGACAATGAGTGAGCGAGAGAGCACACGCACAATATGGTGGCATTTTTCAGTGAGTCCAAGTATTGACTAGACAATAACAAAAAAAGAAAAAAAAAGGGAATCAGTGGTGACATGTATCCACATAAATTAACTGTCATCAACCCACACTAGTGGTATCATATGATTGCACATTTTAATCAGTCCTACAAATATTCACTTTGGTTCCAACATTCAATTTGCCATTCTCACCATGAAATAGTAATGCAGCTTTATAAGGTAGCTGTTTTAGTAATACTTCATGTGACCTTTGAGACTTGATAAGATGAGATGAGAGTCAGCCTTCTCAGGCTCTTTCCTGTTTAATAGTCAGGTTCCTCTGCCCTCTCTCTGCACATCATGCTGCCTTGCTATTGATTAATTCTCTGACCAAAGAGAGCATCCCACTCTCCCCTTAGGCTCCCGCTATCCTCATGGGTAGTATAATGAATCTCACTTCTGGGGATTGGTTAAAAGGAGCTGCTTGACATTTATTTCCTTTATTGATCACTGGTTAGTTGAAGAGGGAGTGGCAACGTTAATAGGGCACTATTTCTGCCAGATTCAATTACCATCTGATAAGGTGAGTATATTCATAGGGACGTATTTCATTTTCAAATACATCATCAGTCATTTCAAGACACCCGTTATCTATTGTATTAAGATTTTACCATAGCTCCTAAGCAGTTTTGTGCTTAGCAACCAGTTTTATTTCTTACGTGGCTAACAAGGTTGGTTAATTACGTAAATCAAAACGCTGAATTTGCTGGTTCCAATTTCAACCTCATAGATTTATATGAAATAAATCCAAGACACAGAGAGCATCCCACAGACCCAGCTTACAGCTACTGGGCTAAATTGTTTGACCTTCATGTCTGGACTGATATAAATGTTCTTCATTACAGAGCACCTGGACATGTACAGGCGCTATAGAGCTCCCTGGCTTATTCTCAAATCTATGAGCCAAGCCATACACATTCTAACCCAAGAGCTCGTTAATCATCCTTAGGGCCTCAGTATCTCAGACTCTGAAGCTTTCATACTGTTATTGTAAGCTGACCAAGTCCTTTCTCTACCTCCTCCTCTGTTGCAGTATAGGACATCTCTTTCTTTTCAGCACGGTGTCTCATTAGGTGAAGCTCTATCCACCACCCCCACAGAATCCTGTTTTCTTCACCAGCATATCCCTTGTGCGGTTTGTCTGATCGGTCACACTGATAATTTTTTTTTTGTGTGTGTGTTTGGCTTGCTGAGCTTGAAGCCCAGCTGTTTGTTTGAATCCCTACAAGCTTCTCAGTCTTGTAACACATATGAGGATTTTATCAGGCCAGGTGGGTAACAGCTGTCTGCAGTGTCTTTTTTTTTTTTCTCCTTGTGTTAATTTGATGCGCATGACTGGTGCAGAAACACATTGACACTGGGGATGATGTTTTTAATTTTAAAGGGCTCGCTTGATAATACCGCTGATGTGTCACCACCAACGACAGCTGACCCTTGTGTTCTTTGCATTTGCTCACTCCAGCATCACTCTGTTGTATTCGTTCCTGAGTCACATTCTTCCTGTGGAGCTAATCCTCCAGTCCCTGTGGTGTGTTGACAAACTGAAATGTATTTGACATCACAAAACAACAATCAGCCTTTGGATATGTATTTACCCTATGAACATTTACTCATCCATCTGGTCCACACTGACCACTAATAGCACAGGCTATAGAAAAAATATACCGTATGTACATTAGAACACGTGTTCTAATGTACAATAACATGTACATTAGTACTGTAGAAATACCTATTATGCATTTGAATTACAGAAAACACTTGTTGGAGCTGCTGTAAATTTTTTACTTTCAAGATTTCATTCAATATCACTGTGAATTATGACTTACAGCATGTCTACTTGATATAATAGCTTGCTAGTTTAGGAATGTGAGATACCAGCAAATATCAACCTAATGAGTTATTGTATACTGTATCTGCAAATATCAACAGATATCCTAAGATTAACGGTATATTAACATGCAGTTAAAGTTTATTCGAAAAGCGGGACACATTGGCTGTACTGTAGTGGAAAATCTAATTCAAAACACAAAACAGTCCCATACTATATGTTTTATGTTATAAATAATGATGTATGTAACATTATATCTATGGTTAATTTTATAGATCTAGAGAATTTCAAAACCCAGGCAAGAAGTGCTGTTAATGTAAGAGAAGGCCAAGGTGTTGTTCTGTTATGTGGAACCCCACTGCATTCTGGAGGTAAGCCTAATTATTCACATATATTTACTACACACTTTGCATGGACATATAGTATGTAACATGTATAACTAATATTACAGAAAGCTAACTATATACTATAGATACAGTATTTGGACTGCTGCTTGATAATGCATCATTACAAGCAAATTGTCTCCTTGTAAGGCCTATTTGAAGACTGAGGAAGTGAAGACATTACGATATGTTATGGATGATGTGGAAGTATCCAAATAAATAATAGAGATTTAAATCACAGCTTGAGACAAAAGCAAGTGAAAAAACGTTATTTTGCATCTTGATGAATTAACTGCACTTCATCATGGTTTAGGTCTGAGTCACAGCTGTTCTGTTCTACTTTACATGTTCAACATCTTCTTGGCCAGCTGATGGAACCTAAAAACTGGGACTGTTATTCAGACATCAGTAATTAGAGAGGAGTTTTAATAGCCTAAATGGAAATGACAGATCAGCGGTGTGAAACATTCATTTCAATTTGAGATTGCAGCAATTATGGGAACAGATGAGACTTCAGAAATTAGAAGACATGGGACTTGTTTCATCGGACAGCAATTAGGATTTGTAGAGATAATTAGTCTGTGATTAATCATGTGCTTAGTTGGAGGACAGGAAATCCAGGATGTACTACAATATACAGATATGGACTGGTAATGTTTTAATCATTTCAGAAGCTTACAGTGGTATAATCATGTCAATGAATGTAGTGCTTGATGTCAGTTAATTTGTAATGACTTTGCATTATACACTGATCAGCCATAACATTAAAACACAATATCATTCAGCCCAAGATTGTGTCGGTTTCCTTTGAACTACCTGGGCAGCTCTGTCCCCTCAGGGCCTGACTCCATGAGATCTCTGCGGGTGTGCTGTGATGTCTAGCACCAGGATGTTGGTTCTCTTGGTTATGAGGTAATATTATAAGGCAAACATTACAAGGCAAAACATTATGGCCAATATTGTGTGGGTTCCCTTTGTGCCACCTGGCCCCTCGGGCCATGGCTCTGGATCTGCAAAGTTTGGATATCGGATCTTGAACTCTTTGAACAGGCTGTGATGTCTTGGGTGTTGTGATTCCTTTCTATCGTGGACAATATTAACTTTTTTAGCACCTATACACACACACATGCGCGCGCACACACACACACGCGCACGCACGCACGCACGCACACACGCACACACGCACGCACGCACGCACGCACGCACAAACTAGACATAACATTATGACCACTGTTAGTTGAATGAACTGGTGACAAAGTGATGGACACCCTAGGCTTATGGATGGCCAAAGGCCAGACCATCCAATCTGATCCCACAGAAAAGCCAATGCAGTACATATCATCAAAAAGAGTCTGTGCTGGCCAAATGCTTGTACTCGGGACCTTTAGGGTATGGCTGTACAGGACCTCTAGGGTTTGCTGTTGTGTCTGGCACTAAAAAATCTGTGCTGGATCCTTTCTGCTGTGAGTTGTGGGGTCGTGGCCTCCCTGGATTGCTTGCCCTGCACAATCCATAGATGCTGGGGAATCCGGAATTTGGAAGAAGCGCTAACAACCTTGAAGTCTTTGCCTACTTAGCCCCATGTGTGGCAGGCTATAATGCACTGCATTTACTAATACCTTTCTGTCATATAAAATACAGAAAATGCTGTAAAGTATGGTTTTAAAAATATATTTTCAATTGATTTTTTTTTTTATCAAAATGCAAAAAGCTAAATCAAATAAATATTTTGTGTAACTAGCCTTTGGCTTTAAACTTAATCCAGCCGATGAAAGACACCTCATGTGTACTCTCCTTCGACATTGGAAGATGACCAACAGTAAAGCAAAGAGCTTTTGGAAACCAATAGGAATCAGGGAAACCCATCTACGGTCTTTATGGAAGTATTGCATCCAAAGCCCAACCATTCGACATGGAAACAAGGCCATGCGACTATGCATGAAAACATAGGATCTGCAGGGCAGAAAAATGTCAGCAAGTGCTAATATTTTCATAGAATGTTGTTTGCCAAAGGGCTGGAAAGGGCTACAATAATAAGCGTCTGCAGGCAACAGTGAAGCATGCACAAGGTTCCTGTAAGCAAAGTTTAGTAAGCAAAGGGTGGTAGCACCAAATACTGGTTTAATTTATTTTTTATTTATTTACTTTACATTTTTGTTAACTGAAAAAAAAAAACTATGAACCCTTCTATTTTTAAAAACATTCTCACTTGACAGCATTTTTTAACATTGACCTAATTTATATCACATCAGATTAGAGACGTTATGAAGGCATAAGTAGACGACACAGCTTAACATCAACTGTTCTAAGGAGCTTATTGCATATGTTCGATCCCTTCAGCATTGTTTTACAATTAGAAAAAAAAAATCATGAAAGACCACAGAATTAGAAGGATTGTCTAAACTTCAGGTTTTAGCTTGCTCTGAAAACTGAACCCTCTGAATATTGTCAATTTCCCTACAATTTTTATAACTATCTATATTAATCTCTAGAGATTCATTAACTGCCTAAAATCACTGTTGTTATTTCTATACAATGCAATTCTCCTTTTCAATTGTTATACCATGCATATAAATATCCATTCTTCAGGCTAAGAATGTAGCTAGTGGCAGTGTATCCTATTAAACATTCTCTATTGCATTTCATACATGACAAACCTATCGATTGCTTGCTTGGAGGAGGGAATGTGTTCTGCTGAGAAATATATTACATTCTGATTGGGTTGAAGCTCCAAATCAGAGAGTGTATTTCTATTTACCAACATAGTTGAGTATAATTGAAAAGAAAGAGATTTAAATCAAGCAGTAAATGGAGAATGATTCGTTAAGAAGAGTGTTAGTTTACTTGGAAGGAAAGCTGTTTCAGCAGGAATCTATAGGACGTCTACAGTGTCCCAGTCTAGACATGCACTACTATTTCTCTGAGAAATAGTAGTGCATGTCTGTATTTATGTATTTATATGTATTTCTGTATGTTTATAAACCGTTATACATAGTGTGTTCTAAATTAATTAATGTACCTTGAATGGTATCAAGGTTGTGACATTTAGAATTTTCTGACACAGTAGAATGTTTAGACCCAATTTGCTTCCAGTCTATCCAGGCAGTACCACCTCTTGAGTCCACTAGTTCTGACCTCAAAGTTACTGTTGTTCTTGAGTAGTCAATTTGTAGCTCAACAAAGAAATAGGCTGCAGAGGTGGTCTCCGTTTGATTAGTTTCAGAGGGGCCTGAGTTTGTTTGGAGTATTCACATATGTGCAAAAAAAATAAAAATAAAAGCTGACTACTCACTCTCAGTTTGTTTTGAGGGCTATAAACATCCAATTAGGAAAACATGCTTAGTGAAGCTTATGAAATGAAATTTATTAATGAATCAATCAATAAATGTAAAATAATAATAATAAAAAAAAATCTAATAATTATATGCATTCATTACAGTGAGCCATATCACATCTCAACGTCACAGAAATTAAATGGTCATATGCCTACATACAGTATATAAATTGAAGTGTAATTTTTGACAGTAAATTTGTCATTAAATTCTGCCCTATTTAAATTACTGTGCATCTCAAAATTTTAATATTGGGGAAAACCTTTGTTTTTATTATTATTAAAAAAGTGAAACTCGTATATTGTAAATTCAATGCAAGTAGATTCATTACTTAAGTGAGTCTTCAAACATAAAACATAAAAGGTTTAGAATATTTTGACTAATGTATAATAAATCCAGAGTATATTAGAGATTCGCTCGTTGAATTTAAATTGTGAAAAAAAGCACAATATTATTTTTCATAGATGCGCTGTATATATAGCAATTAAAAACAGAAAACTAACTCATTTCCAGCTTATTAAACAACATGTGTGGGCTTGTAATATAAGAGAACATAATTAGTATGTACTTTCTTTAAGTTTAATTGATTAAAACAGTTACATTCTGGTGTTTTTCATGCTTGGGAATTTAATTATTACAAATAGTGTATGTTTAAAAAAAAAAAAGCATAATATAGCATGATTAGGACTGGGATAGCTCAGTGGTTAATTGACTGAGCTAACCATTGGCTTATGGTACAGAAGGTCCCAGGTTCAAATCCCCATGACAGCCCAGTTGGGCCCTTGAGCAAGGCCCTTACCCCTCAACTGCTCATATGTCTAATTAAATTTTTAAAAAAAAGAAAATTTAAGTTTCTTTGGATAAGGGCATCTGCCAAATGCCTAGATGTAGATGTATACCTGGAAACAATGCAAGGAGACAAAACCAGCTTTATGCCTGTGGACAGCATTTAAATATCCACATAATTCTGTCTATATTTCTCACTGATCATCTGATTTCTCTTAAATCTTTCAGTTTTTGTGATATCCTTATTTTTGATAAAATGATAACCTCTGTGTTTATCATACTTCTACTAAAATATTCACACAGAATTTGTTGACAAAAAAATAAACCAAATTTTCAGTGGTACCTTGGCATATGAACGCTCTGCCTAGCGGATTTTCACCTTAATAACATTTTGCAAGAAATTTGCCCCAGTATGCGATGCATTTTAAGCATATGAACGGAGCATCTCGACACATCTGGTTGAGCGTACTTTCGGTAGCCGATCAAAACTTGTTTACCTGACTGGAAAGCCAAGTGAAGCGAGTCCACATTTCTTTTGTGTGTGGGGGTTTTCCTGTTTTTTTTTTCTTTTTCTGCAAGATTTTGCACCATGGGTTCCAAGAATGTTATGAAAACGGAATTATAAATTATAATTTAAGGTGACATTGTTTAATGTCTATTCATTTCATATTTGACTTTATTTATGTCTTTTCTAAATATGTTGATTGATATTATATACATACAGTATATATATATATATATATATATATATATATATATATATATATATATATATATATATATATATATATACACACTCACCTAAAGGATTATTAGGAACACCTGTTCAATTTCTCATTAATGCAATTATCTAATCAACCAATCACATGGCAGTTGCTTTAATGCATTTAGGGGTGTGGTCCTGGTCAAGACAATCTGAAGAAAGGTGATTTAAGCAATTTTGAGCTTGGCATGGTTGTTGGTGCCAGATGGGCCGGTCTGAGTATTTCACAATCTGCTCATTTACTGGGATTTTCACGCACAACCATTTCTAGGGTTTACAAAGAATGGTGTGAAAAGGGAAAAACATCCAGTATGCGGCAGTCCTGTGGGCGAAAATGCCTTGTTGATGCTAGAGGTCAGAGGAGAATGGGCCGACTGATTCAAGCTGATAGAACAGCAACTTTGACTGAAATAACCACTTGTTACAACCGAGGTATGCAGCAAAGCATTTGTGAAGCCACAACACACACAACCTTGAGGCGGATGGGCTACAACAGCTGAAGACCCCACCGGGTACCACTCATCTCCACTACTAATAGGAAAAAGAGGCTACAATTTGCACGAGCTCATGAAAATTGGACAGTTGAAGACTGGAAAAATGTTGCCTGGTCTGATGAGTCTCGATTTCTGTTGAGACATTCAAATGGTAGAGTCAGAATTTGGCGTAAACAGAATGAGAACATGGATCCATCATGCCTTGTTACCACTGTGCAGGCTGCTCGTGGTGGTGTAATGGTGTGTGGGATCTTTTCTTGGCACACTTTAGGCCCCTTAGTCCCAATTGGGCATCGTTTAAATGCCACGGCCTACCTGAGCATTGTTTCTGACCATGTCCATCCCTTTATGACCACCATGTACCCATCCTCTGATGGCTACTTCCAGAAGGATAATGCACCATGTCACAAAGCTCGAATCATTTCAAATTGGTTTCTTGAACATGACAGTGAGTTCACTGTACTAAAATGGCCCCCACAGTCACCAGATCTCAACCCAGTAGAGCTTCTTTGGGATGTGGTGGAACGGGAGCTTTGTGCCCTGGATGTGCCCTGGATCTCCGTCAACTGCAAGATACTATCCTATCAGTATGGGCCAGCGCCAGCACCTTGTTGAATCAATGCCACGTAAAATGAAGGCAGTTCTCAAGGCGAAAGGGGGTCAAACACCGTATTAGTATGGTGTTCCTAATAATCCTTTAGGTGAGTGTATATATACTATAATATAATATAATTAGTGTTGGAAATGAGTAATATTTGTAATATTTCTGGGTGCCTGGATCGAATTATCTGCATTTACATTATTATCAATTTACTTTGCCTTAAGAACTCACATCCAGAATAGAACTTATACCACTGTATAATTTATTTCAGTCAGTTGGTTATTTTATACCATTTAAAACTGATATAAAACGTGTAAGAAAAAATCATTTCATATTCATTATGAACACAGTTGTACTGTACACATGGTACTTCAAGGGAATAAGAATGTATGAAGTTTGATACCATAGTATCAGGTTTGGTCACACATCTTTTTAATATATTCACACAAAACCAAATCATTTGCTTGTTTGTTTTTACATTTTCAGCTTTGCACCATGTTTCCACCTGCACTGAGTATGCATAAGAAAGCATAGTTAAAATGAAGTCCCTACTGGTGATTTCAAGCATGTCACTTCTTGCATATGTATGTATTTGTGTCATTCTATAATTTGAGTTACATTCCTTTCATGAACCTTTCCTAACAGTCTGTTAATAAGCATATTTATTCTAAATATATATAAACATGTTATGTGTGCATGTTTCACCTATTTTGGAAATTATCATAATGTTGTCGAATTGACCATTTTTTTCCATGTACATTTTTGCAGTTGGTTTCAAAATAAAAAATATTTTTTTGATTAATAGTCAAAATGCTAAGATACTGTATATAATTACTGATTTTCTCATTTTAAATATTTTAATATATCAGTTTGTTCTGATCCAAAAAGGTTCTGTCAGCCCTTTTTCAGCGTTCTCTTTCCAAGAACTCTTTTGGCTGCTCAGTCACTCGGTCAGTAATCAGAGTAAATCCTTTCCAGACCACATTTCTGGGTTATTGACAGGTAAACCACACCTTGATGCATCTGCTACTCATGTCTGTCATCAAAAGAACTCAGTTTCCAGCTTTTGAATTTGATTTTCATTTTTCCTCTTCTTGCTTTTCCTGTGGATGACACAGTCACACTGATATACCATGACAGATTTCTCTATCCTTCCCACCTCTGCCTTTTTTTTAGAGGATGGACGAAGGTGAGTCAGCCAGGCATGAACAAGGCCAAGCGAACCAAAGCCAGTGTCCTGAGAATGGCAGTGAGGCACTTTTAATCTAGTTTGTTTCGCTCCCTTTGTCCTGTCCCTTCTGAAGAGCTGGTCTGTTTACTGAGCCCTGCCTGCCCAAGGCAAAAGTAGAAGTGTGGGTACTGTGTGAGCATCTCCAGCTGAAAGATAACAATTGCCTAAAGGTGTCATTGGTTTAATATTCAGGTTCTTCTTACTCCTCTGCAATTATTACACACTGTCCATCAAGTTTGATGCTCAAATATACTTCAACGATATTTGAAGAGAAGTGGAAACACTGTTTATAATAGCATGACCCCATCATCTGAGCTGAACCCAGTAATGCTGCTCTGTCGAGAGGTGTAATAAAATGACTAACCAACTCCAAGAAACACCACAGAGCTGCTCAGAGAAATGTTGGGGGCAAAATGCACCTTTTTCCCAGTACAGCTTTTAATTCAAATTTACACACCAATTCTTCAGCTTTGTAATGCAATATAGTATTTACATTGATCAGATATAATATTAAAACAATTAACATTAAAACCAGCTAGCTTTTGTGTCACCGGTGTGGCCCCTTGGTAGTTGGTTTCTCCGAATGTTTTTCAGTTCACATGTCAGTGGTGGTATGGCTGATCAGTGCATATCGGAGTTTATTGATCAGTGTATTTATATATCAGTGTAAGCTTTTAAAATCTTGTGAAACATGCGTCTATAAAGAGCATTTTAAACACTTGATATGTATGACCATTTAGAGTGAAAAAATAAATGGAAAACTTGTTTATACATACAAAACATTTTAGAACAAAGTAGGGTGAAGACCTTATGATTTCCATTTTTTCTCTTAGAACTTACGTTTGCCTGGGTCTTCAATGAGTACCCGAACTTTGTCCAGCAAGACAGCAGGCGCTTCGTGTCCCAGGAGACTGGAAACCTTTACATTGCAAAAGTTGAACCATCTGATGTGGGCAACTACACATGTGTCGTAAACAACAGCATCACCAAGGATAAAGTGCTCAGTTCACCCACTCCTCTGGTGCTGAGAAATGATGGTAAGATCTGTCTACATACCAGACAATCCTTGATGGCTGGCTTTGAATGGGATACAATCTGAGATTTAAAGGAAGATGCCTTTTCAAGAAAGGTCGCTTTTTTAAAAGGTTGCTTGAGATGGTTTTTCTTCTAAATGCCAGGTCTTTGAAGACTGAACTGTTGCCTTTTAGGGAGGCTAACATGTAGTACTGACAATGACACACAGAGGCCACATTTCCATCTGAGATAGGTGCTAGTTTACTGAGTG
The DNA here is from genome assembly GCA_011419295.1 of Clarias macrocephalus. Lineage (NCBI taxonomy): Eukaryota > Metazoa > Chordata > Actinopteri > Siluriformes > Clariidae > Clarias > Clarias macrocephalus. The sequence goes on along the minus strand of JAAGKR010000033.1, from coordinate 250,960 downwards.
AATTCTCTAAATCTTTCATAGACATCTTGCCTGTTTTTTTTTTCTTTTTTTTTCCAAACACACACTATCCTGGCACTTTCTTTGTTATTGTTCCCTTGTCATTATTTTGCCTATATACATGAATATAAAGAGCATATGCCATAAATCATTGATGAACTACACAGCAGGTATGTATTTGTGTTGTTTGCCCATCACAGGTGCAATGGGAGAATACGAACCCAAAATAGAAGTTCATTTCCCAGACACTGTGCCTGCCGCGAAAGGATCGTCTGTGAAACTAGAGTGCTTCGCCCTGGGGAAGTGAGTTGTGTGTGTATGTGTGTTTTATCAAGCAGTAATGTTAATCGGGGGATCACATCCACGTCTCGATAACATGTACGTTTATTTCTTTTTTTAGGATGCAGGTCCTTTGAAATTCAAGATCATTTCTTTAGAGACTTTCCTAATGTGATTAGCTGTCTGCAATGAGGACTGATTATTTATTTATTTATTTATTTATTTATTTATTTATTTATTTATTTCATTTTATTTAATAGCATGCATCTTATTTTAATGGCTGCATTTCACAGTGTGCTAACACAAAAGATTTAGCTTTTAAACAGTGTGGAAAACAAGTCTGATGCATCCCCTGTGAGGAAAAGTGTTCATCATTTAGTGTAGAAAGAAAAACAAGACTTTTTCTTCTTTTTTCTTTTTTTTTTACAAAAGAGGGGATTACAGCCTTTTAGAAAACAAATAGCAATATCAGTCACAACTGTTGAGCAGAAATGTTCAAAACATGGTCTCCAGAAGCAGTCCCAATCTAAACATGGGAACCATTTGAGACATACTGTACTAGCAGGTTCCTGTAAACACTTGAGCTCTAGCCAAATTAGTTCTTTCTCTCTATCTCTCTCTTTTTCACAGCCCAGTTCCTAAAATCAGTTGGAGAAGAACCAATGATGTTCCATTCCCAAGTAAAGTCAAATTAAGTAACTCCAATGCTGTTCTGGAGATCCCCAGATTCCAGCAGGAGGACACAGGGACATACGAGTGTGTGGCAGAGAACAGTCGAGGAAAGAATGCAGCAAAAGGCCGCCTTTCTTTTCATGGTAAAGGAACTTAACTTATAATTGTTGTAACTTGCATTAAAGTTTTTTTTTATTTTTATTTTTTATATTAATGCATTTGCCATGTTCTGAGTGAAGCAAATCAGGTCTGCTTATGTTTTTGGGCAACTGTGATGCTTCATTTAATCCAGGTAGCACTTCTCCACTTTGATGAGATCTAGACTAATTTGGTATTTTGGTTAAGCATTTGTAAAGCCCTAAGGCAAAAAAAATTGTTGGCAAAAATTGTCTCTTGGCTTTTTGTGTCTTCTTTCCGACTCGTGCACAAAGGCATGTTATGGCAAGCTTCCGCTTTCATTACGATGCATAGATCTGAATGTGATGAGTATTACCCTCACACTGTCATCTGTGTTATTACTTAGAGCAAGGTCATGTCATGACAAGTCTGTCAAATGACTCTTGTACTCATGAGGGGCTATGATGTTGCATGGCACATATGATGAAGCAGTGGTGATGATGCTGTCATAAATTAGGACATCAGTGACATGTCCTTCTCAGTCTTTAGACTTAGCATTAGCAACAAGCAAAAACTAGAGCCTACGGAAATACACAGTAAAAAGCGACCGCATTTTCCCATTCTGAATAACATCTAATAACCTCTATTAGTCTAATTGCATACCTTATACCAACTAATAACCTGTATTAATCTAATTACAAACCATACACCAACAAATAGTCCAGTTCTGACATATATTTTGTCTACTCCTTCAAAAGTTGCTAATAGAAGGAAATCAGGAGGGAATTTTGGGTCTTATTCACATACTTCAAAATAGGAGATTATTTTTGAAATGCAATTATACCCCAGCATTAATTGAACTCGCAGTCAGTACACAGGCCCCGCAGGGTGTCTGCCAGGCACTCGGATAATAAGGCTGTGGAACGAGGTCAGAGGATTTATTTGTGTGCTGAAAGGACAGAGCGTGCCTTTGGTCTGATAGAATTGTCATTCTGTCTGGAGAGAGGGGGCGTTTCATTTCAATAGCCCAATTCATAGCCATTACGCTTCTATGAAATGAACAGCCATTGTTGGATTTTTTTATTTCGACTCCAATCCCACACTGCAGGATAATATCCATTCGGAAGTGAAAACTCCACCTAGAGAGAAGAGACCACCTAGGGGAAGTCCTTGTTTTCTTATGAAGAGACATTTATGCAGATAATGTTTTTTTTATATTAAAGCATGGGACTTATCTTCATAGTTTTGGGGATTTCATTGAAAATAGTGACAGAGGGAATAAAAGGCTTATAATTGGGAATGCATATTTGGAACTGAATTTATATGTTTCACGCATGGTTAAAACTAATAACTAATCTCCAGTGTAAGAAAATAAGGCATGGGAATTCAACTTGTGTATATACAAGTTAACAAGTTTTTGCACAAAATGCAAAAAAGTATTTTGTGTGTGATTTTTTAAAAATTTTTTAATTTTTTTTAGTCTCAACGGTGCTTATTGGCATAATTGGATTGACATCCTTGCAAAGAGTTATTAGCTGTTGTTTTTGTAACTGCTTGTGTCTCTTTATAGCAAAGCCTCATTGGCTGCAGATCATAACAGCCACAGCCTTGTCGATTGAGGAGAACTTATTTTGGGAGTGCAAAGCCAATGGGAAGCCCAAACCATCATACAACTGGCTGAAGAATGGAGAAACACTTATATCTGAGGTACAGTAAAACTGCTAGGAAAAATCTAAATGTGAGCTTAATTCTCACCCTTTTGAATATCAACAGAAATAGCTGGTTAAGAAGGTTCTATGGTGAAAAGAAATGAAGAAAACAAGGGGAAAATAGGATAAATAAACTAAAAGAAACATAATGGGAAATAGCTATTAAGGGAATTTCCTGTTCGGTGACCGTTCTGTTTATCTTGCTTGCTTTCTTTAAAACTCATGCATTTATCTTTATGGACTTCATTATGGCACACTTCACTTCGTTCATTTATTTCTGGACCCAAAGCCTATCCCAGGAACACTAGCCTTAAAGAGGGAATATATCCTGGATGATGTATATAAATCATGCACATACATTTACACACTCATTCAAACCTTGGGGCTATTTATAGTAGTGAAGCCACATAGCAATATGTTTTGGGAGGTCAGAAAAGAAACACAAGACGCCAGTGGTAACCCCTGCAGACATGGCTTGAGCCGTGATTCTCAATCCTGGTCCTGGAGGACCACCTGCCCAGCATATTTTAGTGTTCTCCCTGCTTTGCATCCCTATGTCTATTCAGAGACAGCTGTTAATTAGATGATTAGTTAAAGCAGGTGTGCTGTGAGCAGAAAAAAAAAAAACACTAAATTGTGCAGGGCAGGGGGTCCTCCTGTGTTGGAACCAATAAACAAGACCCTGTAAAACTCTGTTCAAATGGCTACCTATTAAACGGGGATTGAATGGACAATATTATCCACTGTCCTACAAACATTATTCTGTTTTGTTCATTTGCTTGTAGGGTTCAGCTGAAATGTTTGTGATGTATGGAAAAATACACTTTACCATATGTATTTTCTCTATTTTCACACCACACTGTATAAAAAACATCATCCATTAGTGGTTCATGATATATAAAATCTTTTCAGAATCCATTGGCCCTCATGCACTGTACAATGTTTCTTCTTCTTCTTTTTCTTCTTCATTTTGATTTTATGTTGTTTTTTTGGTCCCGTCACATGAGATTTATCATGTCGTAAAAGAAGGAACAAAACAACAATAGCCACAATGAATATGGTCTGTATTTGGAGTCGAAATAACCTCTCTATTTATCCTCTCTCACTTTCTGCCTTTCTCTCTTTTTCATGCTTCTATTGTGCTGACCTCTGGTTTTAAGAATGCCTAATGGACTTAAAGCTCAGCCATGCCATTAGCCTCTCCTGTAGCTCGATACACTTTCGACCAACCCCTTTCACGTGTCTGACCGATCGCTCACAGTAAGATGAATTGCTTATAAGTGTGCCACAGCTATTGTCAACGGTGCTTTTCTGTCCTCCAAAGCTGAGGGTCAGCATTTTTGTCCCCAGGCCCATAATCTATCTTAATTCCAACATGTCTCTATCCCCTTCTCATCTGTAGACTTCAGCCCAAATATCTTTGCAGAATTAGAATGGAACTATAATTGGAGAGCATCTCTCTCTCTCTCTCTCTCTCTCTCTCTCTCCCTCTCTTTTATATATTCTCTAGTGATGGGTAATACTGCTGATTTTCTTTTGGAGTCAGCAGCAGTTACTCCCAAGACTAGCATCCAATATTAGTGTGAACATTTTTTTTGACAATAAATGGGAGAAATCTTTTTTGTATGAGGTACTGTACTGTACACTATGTTTTTCATATTACATTTCATTTAAGTTATGTAGTTAAAATAAACAAATGGGAACAAAGGTTTTACTGTGACATGCTGTAAAATAATTAAAGATACAGTTTTTTTATTTTTTTTATTTATTTATTTACAGTAATAGCCTCCGCAGCAACCTCATTTCTCCCCTCCTCTATTCCAGTCACTCAGCATCCAGCATCCCCAGTATACTAATAACCAGTCCGTCACCATGTGCACCTGTTTCTTACTGGTTCATGACTTAAGTTAGATGTTTATTATGATTGAATGATTCATAGATCACTGTGTGGGTTAACAAGTAAAAAATCGTCTGAAACTGGTCAGGTACAGGTACTGGGCTGAAAATGAGTGCCAAAAACTTGCCAAAATCAGAGCCAAGGAAGTCCTTCAGGAAGCCTGCAGAACTATTCCTGAAGACTACATTAAGGAAAAAAAAAGAAAAGAAAAAAAACAGTGATTTTCAAATATTAGCTTTAATTTGATACTTCAATAATGATTAACTCTATTCATACAATTACTGTTTTTCAGTAGAGGAAATTAAAATACAACAGTATAGCCATGCTGACATATATGTACAATTGTGTGTGTGTGTGTGTGTGTGTGTTGTGTGTGTGTGTGTGTGTGTTCCTCACAGGGCCGGGTGCTCATAGAGAATGGCGCTCTTACCATCTCCTCACTGACTCTGTCTGATGGAGGCATGTATCAGTGTGTGGCAGAGAACAAGCATGGCGTCATTTATGCCAGTGCTGAATTAGTGGTGTTAGGTAGGTTTCATTCTGCTGAAGAAAATAATCTCACTTTTAAATTTTTTAAATGTGTATTTTTTACAGTCTTGTCCCATTAACTTGGTCATGCAAAACATACAGTGCAAAGACAAGCAACAACATACAGTTCCGCGACATGCAGTATTTTAGTGATATCAGTGTGATCAGCAATATCCTCATTTATCCACATAATCTCGATGTTTCACCTTAACGCAAATCACAGGATCATTCCACAAACTGACACTCTAGTCATCAGTGATGCTGTTCATAAGGGTGCTTCCTTTCCAACATCATATTTTGCTTCATATTGATTTGAACTCTTTGACCAGCTTTGTGTGCTGTAGTCTTTTCTTTCTAGAGTTTGTGTGCATAGATCATGAAATATCGATCAGTGCTTTTTCCTATGCAACTGAATCCAACATAGCATGTTATGATGACTGATCCAAGACGGCTAGGTCATAGCTCAAGTACAAAAAGATGCGGAACAAGCTTCTGTAAGGCAATGGGTTTAATTTATCTAAAATATCTCAATTCCTAAAAGGCAGGAGCCTGTTTTTGCTGCAGAGGCTGCAGGGAATTATGTTGCTGCGCTTCAGTGTTTTTCTCCCAACGAGGCATTAAAAGTTTTCTGCTGTCCGAATTCTCTCTTTCCTGTGCAGCGTCACCACCCAGTTTTTCCAAGAGCTCCTTGAGGAGCGTGATGAAAGTCCGTGCTGGCACAGAGGTGATTTTGGACTGCAGACCACAAGCTTCACCCAAAGCCATCAGCTTGTGGAAAAGAGGGAATGAGATGGTCCAGAAAAATGAAAGGTAAACTAAAAAAAGTAAAAGAAAGACTTACAAATGGCAGCAGAAACACGTCACCCTATGTTCTGGAGATTGTCAGTTTGAATCACAAACATTCAAACTGTCAGAAACGTCTGTGGCCAAAAATCAAAGGAGCAAAGCTGTCTGTGTTCTCTGGCTGGAAGAGACTACGTATTAGCTCTCCCTGTTATCTGATTATGTGAGTTCCTGTGTGAAAGAAGACATATAGCATATTCTTCTTTTCTTGCTTTCTTATGCTGTACAATGCTGCAGTATCAGAAGCAGATCAAAAAGATGTGGCTGGTTGACCTAACATGAAGTCAGAGAAAGGAATTTTTACTTTATTTTTATCCACACAAGGCTTTATTTAACAAGGTCTTGTTTATCTGTGTTACTTTTATACGCATTTTCAACTAATAAAGAGAAGAAACAGGCTAGAAAGAACATGCCGAAAGCTAATTGGAGTAATGCGTATAAAGTATGAATGCGTATTCACTGGCCAAACATTGTCATCTTTTTCAGATTCTCTGTCTTCCCCAACGGAACACTGAAGATTGCCAATGTGACTAAGCAAGACGGGGGCATTTACACATGCATTGCCAGAAACCAGTTTGGCAGTGCAAGTACGGCAGGCCGCCTGCTGATCACGGGTGAGTCCCTCCCAAATGTCATGCTTTTCACAAAAGTTCCCAAGTATTTAAGTTTGTGATTTAAAGTATCAAAGATTTTTTTTTGTTGTTGACTTTGTTAATCTCCCGGTGACAGTTACTCATTATTCATTATTTATGCATGGGTCCTTACTTGCTTTTCAAGTGGCATGTTCAGAGGGAGGTAAGGCTGCCTGCTTTCCATTATAATCCACTTAATAAAAAAGTCTCCTTGGTAGCAGTAAATGTATGAACGCTCATGATAAGGGATGGCTTTTTATTACTGATATTTCAGATAATGAAAAGAAACAGCTTCCATCCACATGTGCCAGTCTACAGACTATGTAGTAACTCATATGCACCTTATCAAATTTTTGGCAGGATTATCTACCTTTGTTAATCTTCTTGTGTCACTGCTCAGTTTTGTTTTGCTTTGTTTTTCTAAAGAGTTTTACACCAATTTGCTCTGGTTGCATGTAGCCATAAGTTTAAAAAGGGAAGCTTATAGTGACATAAGATTTCATTTAAAAAAAAGTTTTGCCTAATTACCTACCACACAATGAGTTGAGACGTTTTTGACAATAAATTGACCATTTAATGTAATCAATAAATGGGTAATAAATAAGTACTAAATAGACTAGTTAAGGTACAGTATGTGGTTTTAGTAATATACAGATACTGTTTTCTTAATAAAGTGACAGAAACCTCAATACATTAGCTTAAACCACAATAAATACATAAACTAAAAGTATGACGACAGAATGAGAATTTTGAATCAGCTGTGTGGTGATGTGGGCAGTACTGCAGCTAATACTGTCACAACTCCCCAATTTGATCCTGAGTTTGGGTTACAGTTTGTATAGAGTTTTGCACATCCAGCAGTAAGGTAGACTGACATGCAGGAAGATGGACTGGCTACACAAAACTTCCTATAGGTATGCATAAGTGTCAGAGTGTTTGCTTTGCCCAGCATTCATTGGATAGACTTTGAATACACCAAGGCCTTAACCAGAATGAAGTACATCTATTTTGATCTGCCTGTTTACATAGGCCTTTTGTCCCTGAGACCCACACTGGCAAATGCCATAAATGTAAATGTATATTTTATGAAATAGTAATAGTAATTGTAATAAAAGTTTTTGATGATTAGGTACTGGCTTTATACTGAACCAGGTTGTCCATTCACAAGTGGTTTGCTTGTTTGTTACATTTCCCTTGAAACTCAAAAAAAAAAAAGTATATATAATAAAATAATAATTATCGCGAAAAGACTTGTAAAGGTATGCATTTTATTTTTGTTTGAACTTTGCATACAGTCACAGGACACTCATATTCATAAAGAGGTTCACTAATGTTTAAATCCTTCACTGTTTCTTTATACACCCCATAATAGTAATACAATTGTGCTGCTAATGTCATCTTGATTGGTGTGCCTATTAACCTCTAATCTGTTATTTAATTATTAAACTGCATGAGGGAATCAAGTATTTCATTTTGCATTTATTTTCTGCCTTAAGTTGAATATGTGGTTAATTAGTGGTTTTCTTTTTAAACTAAATTGTCAAAACCGGGAGCCAATTGGCACCCATTATTTTGCATTTATTTTGGATAATGCTCCAGGAGCTGGCCATCTTTAATTTACTGTAATTTAATTAGCACGACCTTCCACAGTCCAAATCTTCCACAGTCCGCTGCATTCCAAACACTCGAGCCACCCCAATCAGTGCGATTCAGTCACCATAGAGTAAAAAAGAAAATGTTTTTAAACTTTTTACAAGGCACTCTTCCGTTCACTAAAACAGAAATATGGTGTATGGGTTACCATTTCCTTTTTTTTTTTTCTTTTTTTTTTTAAGTTTGGAGTGTGCATGGTGTGGTAATTAAGGTAGTGAAGTAGGCAGTGTTGCTCCATGAAAGCTTCCAGTTTCAATCCTGAGCTCAGGTTGGGTTTTCACATTCCCAAAGTCTTAAGGTCATGTGCTTTAGTAATAGAACAACTTTTACCCTGGGAAAGGTTATGCAATTAAATTAAAGGGACCACAATTGTAGTATTTAGTAAAGACTTATTAACTAACAAGTCTGGAGCTCCTACACAGCACAAATCCCAGTATTGAATACAGTGTTTATATAGGTCCAGTTGCACTATGATCTCTGAAAGTCTTAAATCAAGACTGGGGATGTTTGTGTGTAATGCAACTCTGAAGTATTTCTGAAAGATCTAAAAACTTTTTTTTTAAATCTACAGTACAAACCAAACGTCTGGACGCACCTTCTCATTCAGCGAGTTTTCTTTATTGTGTTCTTTATTGTGTTCTTTAGCCCAAACAAGTCTCTTCTGCTTGTTGCCTGTCCTTAGCAGTGGTTTCCTAGCAGATATTCTACCATGAAGGCCTGATTCACACAGTCTCCTCTTAACAGTTGTTCTAGAGACGTGTCTGCTGCTAGAACTCTGTGTGGCATTGATCTGCTCTCTGATCTGAGCTGCTGTTAACCTGCGATTTCTGAGGCTGGTGACTCGGATGAACTTATCCTCCGCAGCAGAGGTGACTCCTGGTCTTCCTTTCCTGGGGCGGTCCGCATGTGAGCCAGTTTCTTTGTGGCGCTTGATGGTTTTTGTGACTGCACTTGGACACTTTCAAAGTTTTCCCAATTTTTCTGACTGACTGGCCTTCATTTCTTAAAGTAATGATGGCCACTCGTTTTTTCTTTACTTAGCTGCTTTTTTCTTGCCATAATACAAATTCAACCTCTTTGAATGAGAAGGTGTGTCCCAACTTTTGGTCTGTACTGTACATATTTTAATTTTGTATTTATTATTTACAACTTATTCTCTACATGGTCACTCCGATGCAGTTTATATGCTTATATGAAAATAACATGTATAGAGAGTATATATAGGATGGCATATACTGTACAATAGCATGATAGTGGTATGAGTTGCATGAAGCTGATCAGATGGCTGTGTTGTGCAATGCAGAGCCAAGCAGGATCACACAAGGACCCAGCAGCATGGAGATTATGGTGGGCGAGAGCATCGTTCTACCCTGCCAGGTAACTGTGGATCCGGCTCTGGACGTGAGCTTCTCCTGGGCCTTTAATGGCCAGCTTATCGACTTCGAGCACGACTCAGAGCACTTTGAGAGAGTTGGCGGAGTGAGTAAAAACCAACACTGTTTCCTGGCAGATAGTAGTATGTTATTCTGCCCAGTATCATGAGAACCAGTTTGGCCAAATGCATTGCTTTGTTCGAAATTCCTGAAATATCATATTATATAATGCACATAAAAATTAATTATCCTTAAACTTTTAAGAAGCTAAATTTATTAGTGTCCAATCATATGAGAAAGGCGGTGGCATGGGTGCAGGTTTTCTTTCTAATCAAGCAGGAGTCACAACTAATTCCTACTGTTTAATTAGTTATTCTAGACTTTTAGTAGACTATCAGGTGTGTGTTCTACTTAGTTGGAATGAAAATCTGCGTGCACTCCAGTTCTTTCTGGATGGGATTGGACAACTGTGATGTAATCTTTTACTCAATTCTGTGGCATGGGCAGTGAATAATAAATTTATGAGTCATTTATATACTGTGTACTATAACCTATTTGTTATTAGTATTAACCTTCAGATTGTAGCTTGTACTTTACTTGTAGATTTTACTTTACTTGTTCTGGATCACGTAATTAATGACCTACATTGGCTATAAATTAACTAAAGTGATTGAGAACAGTCACTGCGTTACAATTTTTAAAAAAGGAAAGGGGCCATATCAGTGCTTATTTCCAACTTTCTCCTGCGCCTAACATCTAATTTTTGCCCCTCGAGGGAGCACATTCCTTATCATCAGTCCTTGCTGTAATTGAATTTGCATACCTATTTATGTAGTCTGAGCCCTGAAATAATTTTATAATGAGTTTGCTGGCATGAAACAAAGGCGATGATGATTTGAAATCCTGCCTTCAACTGCTCGATAAGACACAAGCATTTTTATTTATCATGTTCTGTGTTTAACAAAGAACTGCTTTGTGCAAACTGATTGAAAAGGCAAAATAATACAGCATTCAATGGGATCGATTTTGTGATTTTATGTTTTATATATATTTCTTGTTCACATGATGAGATGTGAGCAGAGTAAGTCACATGTACAGTAAGTGATTGACTCTGACACTGCTTGTAATGAGATGCAGGTTTGTGACTAGGCCTGCCTCACAATTTTGAGATTACCACTTCTCATCTCAGTTGCCTTGGCTACATACATTACCCAGTTAAATTGTGCCCACTCCCTGTCCGACCGACAATGCTAAAAAGTTTAACCTGTCACTCCCCATTGCCAGCTGCCTGGCATCCTTTTGAGACAGAGGGATTTTTTTGGCAGGGACTGGAGCTCATCACAGAGGGGTTACCCATTAACAGCAGCAGACATGCACATGCACACGTGACAGGGTGACTTTCCAAAAGCAGAGGAAAGTTTCTGCTAATTGTGTTGGTATCCCCAACACCCCATTAACCCCCCACCCCTTTTAAGTAAAAAAAAAAACAGGTACAGGTATATGCAAGTTTTTTTGTATATTTTTTCTTTGAAAATAAATATTTTTATTTATCTGTTTTTTTTCTAATTTCTTTTTGTCTTTCTTACATGATCAGACATAGAAACAATACTGCCCATGTTTTAAAATGCAAACAAGCTGTATATGGTTGTTTTTACTTTCTTTTATATTTCATTTAATTGCTACTTTTGCGCATGACTGACCTCGTCAGAATTGCTATTTTGTAGCTGATGTAGTCACAGAGCACAAAACAGCCACAGCCAGGCATTCAATACGGTCAGATTAAATTATTCTGTAGTAGTGCCCAGGAGAGTCGATTTAGATTTTTCTGCATTGTGAAATCTACAGCCCTGTTTTATATGTCATGCTGGTGTGACATCAATCTCTGATAAAAGATGGTTATAGATACCCATTTTGCATGAGCTATTTATTCCCTATGGTGTTCATGTGTATTGTGGTTTATTTGGAACAATGTGAGTTCTTGTTATGTTTGTCTTGTCGCCTTTCCCCCCCTGCTTATATAATTATGGAATAATTAGTGTCTTGCCAATTAGCCAGAGCATGTTTGTTTTAGTCTCCTACGTCTCACAGAGTTGGATAGGAAATATTACCTGAAGGCTGTAGTCACTGTGCAGTTTGTTCTGTCTCAGAGAAATGCCCACCATGTCTCACACTAGTGATGGGAGCTGATACCCATTCCATAATTAATCATTAGTTTGCATAAAACAATTGATAATCAATAAATAATCAGTGTAACCACACAGTACAATGCTTCTTGCACTCATTTTAATGTACATTTTCCTCAGACATTTAAAAAGCATTTGCCTGGCTCCATAGGTGAAAAAAAAACTTGAAACATTGCATACATTAGGAATTTTTAAGAATTAAAATTGAGTGCCATTTTTCATAATCGATCACTTGCAATGCCAGAAAATGTGCCCATTATTGACAGTAAATGATGACCGTCCCATCAATATCTCACACCTCTTTTGATTTACATCGATATAACTGTATAATGTATAATAATTTAAAATGTCAATTCAAGATGTTAGCATTATAAACAATATTTGTGAAAAAGACAATTTCTTTACAACACGGGCTCTTCCAAAGTAACATATAACACAGATAGAGACTACAATTATATTCATATATTTTATTCAGCTATGTTACTCGCAGGACAGAAAGTCAGCACAATGCTTATTTCTATCACAGACATAATTCCTGCATAACACCACAATTGTATTTTATTTATTTTTTTAACATTCAATTTTCCATGTATGTACATTTTCACTGAAACCAAAAGTATTCCTAGGGTCTGCATTGATTGTGATGCATTTTTAAGTAGGTGAATGATACTGTATGCATCTTTTCTGTCTCAGTGATGCCACATGTTACTACTATTAATAGACTGAGAGCCTCTGAAACAAGATGCTGAACAGTTGTAACAGGTGTGTTACAACACATGATTTCTTGCAGTTTTGCAAACAGAAGATGCTTGCAAAAACCGTAAGGTTTGCTATCAGATAACGTAACATGAATAATTTGAAAATATGTACATTTAAAAAATGTTTAAACAAAAAATGTTTTATGTATATGTCAGAAGTGTTAATAAATAAATACATATGCACATAATTTCTGTTTAGATAAAACAAGCATGTGTTACAATAGTGCCAGCTTGCCTCTAATAATTAGTCAACTCCAGACTACTTGCAAAATTCTCAGCCGAAAACTTTAACTCTTGACCACCATTTAAGCACATGTTTCCAGTCAAAGTCATCGAATTACCCTTACTGTGCCTCTTTGCAATCACACGACTTCCCTTAATTCCCTTAATACCAGCTTTACTACTGGTTCAGTGGGTTTAAGGCTATGTTATCTGCATGCTGTAATGATGTTTTAACCTCTGCTCAACATTTATTGATTTAGTCTTGTCTAACATATTGCTGTTTGCCAGTTTTTAACATACATTGTCTGTGCCTAGTCCCTTGTTTGTTTGCTATACTAGTTTTAATAAAAATAAAAAGATTTTTGAAAAATAACACCATACAGTATACTTGCCTGCATCTGTCCACTTCTTGGCAAACAGAAATTTTGCTTCAGGCATGATTGATGTTGGGCCGATCATTCATGTCATTGTTAATATTACTTTTTATTCAAACATAGGCGGGAGGGTGGCCATCACTGCAGACACAGCTACTTTCAATTCTAATATTTACCCATTATTCTTTCTGTGCTGAAGTCAAAGCCTGACTCACTGACACCCACAATGTTAACAAATTGTTAGCGGGTGCCAAAAAAAAATGCTGCCTTATTTATTTATTTATTTATTTATTTGTTTATTTATTTGTTTATTTTCTTTATCATATTCACCTGTTTGTTTCTGACCATGTCTCTGTGAAATTGAAAAACTGCCACATGAAAAAATTGGCCCTAATAATGAATACATATTTACCCATAATGCTCTGTGCTAGATAGTGGTTAAGAGTGCACTCTAAGAAACAATTTGAAGCAATTCCTTTGAAGAAATGCCTTTGATTTGTTGTCTAATACACATGAAACCATGCCAAGATGTCAGATGAACAGTGGTGTCTTGCTAAAGAGTGGGAGGGATTGATTTGTTTTCACTTTAACAATGGAATTTCATGATTTCTTCTGTTATATTATGATTTATTGAACACAGAAGTTTGCTGGGGACCTCATGATTCGAAATATTCAGCTCAACCATGCTGGGAAGTATGTCTGTATTATTGATACAGATGTGGAGAGCTTGTCTGTGGATGCAGTCCTGATTGTGGAAGGTAACGAATCCAGCTGTTACAAGCACTTTCTTTGCTTCTTGACTCATTATTCCAAAAGCTGTTTAAAATCAAATTTAGCATCTAAAAGATTCTATGAAGATTTAGACATTTGAAGCCAATGTTCAGAGGATTACATGAAACATACAAAAGCTATAACTGGCAAACAATGTAACTTAAAAGCGTTATATGTAGTTGTTTATAAAAAACTCATTTAAAAAGAGTTTACTTTATTTAGGAGCCAGAAGAAATATAATATAAATTTTATTCAAACTCTGCTGACATAGAATAGTTTTAAAAATGCTTGCCAACCCTCACAAAAGGGAACTTAATTAAAAAAAAAAAAAAAAACTTAAATTAGCCATGGCATACAAAATTTACATTGCAGAATCATTGTGTGTGTGTGTGTGTGTGTGTGTGTGTGTGTGTGTGTGTGTGTGTGTGTGTGTGTGTGAGATAAGCTCAATTTTACCATGAATTTAATTATAGATGCTTTTCATTGGTTTTTCTGTCCTGTAAAGAAAACGTGCCACAGTTTGAAGGATACGTTTATCAACCACTGTCTGCTATATTTATGGCTTACTTTTACTTAATTTATAATTTACAATAACGTGTGCCTTGATGCCTATAAATATACATATACATTTCCTTTTATTTGACTATTTACGTTTTTTGTTGTTTTTGTTGAACGTACATATTTTATTTATATGAAAAATAATTTTCTTGATTTAAATATGTTCATCCTTAATTTGTCTTTTATTTTTATTTTTTCAGTTTGTATCTATGTGAGCAACAAAGGGTTAGGGTTAGCCCTAAATCCACCATTACTGATTTTAGATTACTGATAATTCATGTTGGTGTAATATTTCCCTGCTTGCATGTTCCTCTCAAAATTGAGGCGCATATAAATATATAGTATTTTAATAGGTCTTGGTTGTTATAATTTCTTGTACCAACCATGAGGTTTGTCACCCAGAAGTAGGTAATGTAGCCAGATTAATTTAGCTGAGTGTGACTGCAGAGGCTTCATAGAAGTCTCAGCTGAACCTTGTCATACACGGAAATAGGCAAAATGTTAGTCACGTTAATGTCATACGGTATATTTGTTATGATAAAAATGTATAAGGAGGTATATGAAAAGTAAATCACTATAACACTATAACGTCATTATATCTTTTGACATAAATGGTCATTTAAAAATGCTTTAATTTGATGTGATATGTATGACATAATTTTAGTTGTCATGGAACATCTTTAAAAATTATATATAGTGAATGTTAATTACAAGGTAAATGACATAACATTCATTTCATTACCGAGATTATATATAACACCTACTGTGCCTACTGTACTGTACTATGAAACACTTGTAGGGTATGAGTAATCAAAATATCGAAAGAATTATGCTTCCTTTAGGATAATACCAAAGAAAATACAGTGCATTCAGAAAGTTTCTCTGCAGCAGAGAAACCTGCTAATACCCCTATCTAACCTATGCAGTTTCTCGCAGTGGGCATAAGTACGGTTCATCATGATTCACCGCGGTTTTGGCGCTGTGATTACGTTTTCATCTAACCATCAGTCCTCGCATAGTCAAACCACATAGGTGAGATATGGGTATCTCAAAGGGGGGCAGGTTACCAGGGACGGGGCTTTTAGGGCGACTTTCACATACACGCACACTAACAGATTGGGAATGACTGCTGTCTGGCTCACAGATTACATGAATTGTCTGAATAACGGATTACATTTTTGAAAACATAACTAAATAACTGAGTACTTAAATGATTAATGCATTAGATTACTTGTTACATTAAAAAAGTAATCCGAGTACTCTAACTGATAAGCATTAAGTAATCATGCACACAACACTGTTTTTTGTCATATGACCCAGGTTTTATGTCAACATTAAATTACAAAATGCTGTCAGATTGCTGTTTAAACAACACTTTAAATACATATAAGTTTATGTCAGTTCTCATGGAATGCTTATGTAGGTGTCATGTAGCCATATATCCCTTTTAAAGGGTGAGCTTTTATTAAGCAGTTGCTTGTCGAAACATTTTTTATAGAAAATAATGTGTATAATTTATCAACTAAACAAAAGAAGAGAAAATGTATATCATTCTAAGTGCCAGGAATCTGTCTGGTGGATTGTAGGAGTGTAAGAGGTGAAGTAAATTGTTACTGAACACACTGACAATTTTTCTGACACTTTGAATCTGATATAATCAGCTGTTGAAGAAACCATATATTATGTACATCTCCGATGCCATTTTTCAGTGCATCATATTGGTACACCTGCCCACTACGCATTGTACTGTACTGTAGATGTTTTCCCAGGAGTTTAAAAATAGAACTATTTTTCATAGATGATGTCTTTAATGGTCTCATTTACACATCTGCTGAGTGGTATGACCCGTCCCAGAATGACTAGGACATGACTAGGACTAGATATGGCATAAAAAAACAGCAGTCTAAGGTGGACATGGCCATTATCTGAAAATATACATAGGAAAAAAACAAGCATTTCATACACAAGCCTCCCACACAGACCCAAATTTACATTCGCAGGAATGAAAATTCTTCCCGCATGCATTCTTCACCCCCAGTTGTTTGTATAGGCTCTAGGCAAGGATCAGCTTTGCTACCACATAACATTCGATTGATTGGAGCATTTATAGAAGGTGATCCAGCCTCCTCCTCACTCAGCTGTTGTGTTTGTCAGGTCCACCCGGTCCCCCTGACAGTGTGATGGTGGAAGAGATTACAGATAGCACAGCACAGCTCTCATGGAGCCAAGGCAGAGACAATGGCAGCCCCATCACTGGCTATGTCATCCAGGCCAGAACACCCTTCACCGTGGGCTGGCAGGCTGTGGACACAGGTACTATATATTCTCTTCATGAAAGACATAGTGAGCATTTGACATGAAGGTAGGACCCATGAGCACTGGATGTCTTTTAATAATAGTACAATAATTAATTAATTAATTAATAAGTAAATAAATAAATAACTCTGGGTCAAAAATGCCAAAACAAGGAAAAACATTTTTAAGCATTATGTCGGTTTTAAGCAATATTTTATTTAAAAATCATAAAATTAAATGCCATACAGTACGTGCACCTGCTCACTTATGAAGTTGTCCAATAGTGTGGCTGCCCAATGCATAAAATCATTCAGATACTTTGTACATACTGTACTGTACTTACCCAGATAAGTATGGTATCCCTTTTCAGTCTGGATTTCTATTTCATATTATCTCAGGGAGGTTGTACTGCTAGGCGGCAGGGTGGTGTAATATTTAGCACTGTCGCCTTGCACCTCAAGGGTCTAGGTTCGAGTCCCGGCCAGGTTTAATTCCCATCTCTGTGTGTATGGAGTTTTCCCCGTGCTTAGTGGGTTTTCTCCGGGTTCTGCGGTTTCCTCCCAAAGACCAGCAGATTAGGGTAATCGGGATTCCCGAGTGTTTGTGCCTGGTGATAGATTGGCACCCTGTTCAGGGTGTACCCTGCCTTGTGCCCCAAGTCTCTTGGGATAGGCTCCAATAAATCTGAATAAAATAGAATCAAAAGTTTTTTTTTATTTTTTTATCATCCCTAATTTAACCAGGCATGCAGGTTTGTCATCCATAATTACACTGCATACATCTTTAAAACCAGGAAGCAGTGCAATAACAATGGCAATTGGTGATAAGAAAACTGTAGTTGTGGGACATTATGTAATCATTATAAAGTGCTGTCTATATTTCTCTTTTCAGTTCCGGAGGTCATCAGTGGCAACACACTGACTGCTACGGTGGTGGATCTGAATGCCTGGGTAGAGTACGAGTTCAGGGTGTTGGCCAGCAACAGTGTGGGAATGGGAGAACCAAGCCCTCCTTCTATGAAAACGAGGACTGAAGATGCTAGTGAGTGTTGTGTACTGTACTCATGTATATATTTACCCATGTACAATACATGAAAATCTATACCTGGAATGGTATAGAGTGTTTCAATGAAAGGTGAGATTTCCACAAAGCAAGGCGACCAAGTAAATATGGTCATACATTTGCCTAAATAAATTTAAGTGGAATTTGTGTAATTACATGTTCTATACCAAACAATGCTCTAACATATATGGTATATAAGCATCTGCTTTATAACTACAGTATACCACATTTACTTTATTTTAAAAGTACCTCAATATTCAACCACTAAACATTCTCTCTAATCTGAGTCAGCGTATGCAGGTCTTTAAGTTTTATTTTCTTAGTGACAAATTCGGATTATTGTGTTGCCTCTTGGATTTTATCTGAGTAATGATGCCTATGGTTGATCTTTTCCAATATCATCTAGATCACTGCATTTATCATGGCCTTGAAGCCAGAAAAAGAAGGATAGAAAATATAACTAAAAAAAAAGTAAATAGTTTTTTTTTTTTCCTATCTGTTGTAATATACTGCCTGTCCAAAGGAAATGGTTCCACATTTTAACATTTTATTGGCCATCTTTAGCTTTGATTATAGTATGCATTCACCAATGTGAGATTCTGTATTAGTGATTGGGCAGTGAAACCACTCTTTTAAATCTTCTCCATCGTTTCATGAACTTCCTGTCTTACCCTGACACACCCATCAACCTGGAATAGGGTTGATCTGGACTTATCAGATCACATGCCTTTTTTCATTGCTCCAAAGTCCAATCTTTATGCTCCTTAGGAAAGTGAAGCCCAGAGTGTTGATTTAACACTTTCAGAGTACATTCGTGACCATTAGGTCATATATAAACACTTGGGGTGTTAAATCAACACTCTGGGCGTTCATTGAAGACTAAGGATTTTGCTGTGATATTTCTCAATAAGCTTCACTAGCAAGAGGTTTTTTTTTTTTTTTTTTTTTTTTTACACAGCTTTAGTACCATCCTGTTCTCACTGCTTTGTGCATGCAAACGTGTTCTTACTTTCACTATTAAACTTAGCTGTAATTTCTACTGGCAACTTTAAGTATAAGGACAACTTTTTCGACCACATTTGGTTGACAGTTCAGTTTAAAAGAAATGTTGCCAGCTGAAACATACTAATCAGTAATACAATTATTAAAGGTTCTTAAATATTTGTTTATATAAATCCAATATGTAACTTTCTTTTTGACCTGGCAGTGTATAGCATAAATGTAAGCAGTAAAAATAAATAAATAAATAAATAAATAAATAAACAAAGAAATAAACAAATAAATACAGTGATATAAAATGAGAACATGACAAATATTCCAATTAACAGCTAATAATAGTATAATATATTGCCAAGGTACTGTTGCATGAATAGTGCTCATTATAATTATTATAACAATAAACAATGTGGCTTCCACATTACTTGGCAGCTTATAAAGAAGTGCTTGATTCAGCATCTCTGGTAGGATAAACTATATCCTTGTACTGTCGTTTATATCCTTTGTGGGTCTGAGAAGGGTTTATTTAATAACCTTCTTCTTTTTTTAAATGGGTTCTGCATGTAAGTTGTTCTGTAACAATGTTTTGGGTTTTACATAATGCGAGGACAATCAGCGTTTACCCATTTAATCCACAATTTTCTCATTTATGAAAATATCCAAATCAGGTAAAAGTATTGTTTATGGTTGGTCACTATTATAACCAGTGGAATAATGTTTATTCTGCATTATCAGTGCATTCTGCAGTATTTGCCCAATGCAGTTGTCAGTATTCTTATATGAATGCTGAGAGCAAAAAGGAAAACAACCATCAATATAGTTCAGTATTTTTACTTTATTTAGATATATAGTGGCAGCACGGTGTCTGAGTGGTTAGCACTGTTGCCTTGCACCACCAGTGTCCGGGTTCGATTCTCGCCTCTGGACTGTGTGCATGGAGTTTGCATGTTCTCCCTGTGCTGGGTGGGTTTCCAGCGGGTACTCCAGTTTCCTTCCACAGTCCAAAGACATGCAGATTAGGCCCAGGATATACAGGATAAATCAGTGTACATGATGAGTGAGTGAAACATATAGTATATTGTATCATTTATTATTTTTTTTACTTACTCTTCATTAACCTTCTTACTGTTTCATTTACTCTTCGTTAACATACTCTTTCATTAACACATTTTCTACTATCTGTGGCATATCTTGAAGAGCTCAACATGTAGTAGCACTTTGCATTTTTTACATGGATAGAAAAAATATATAATATGCAACCGATGAATTGTGTTGATTGGCCAGTGAGATGCTTTGTCATGCCATTATGGGCCACCACCAGTTCAGTTCATACCAGATATGGTATCTTGAAACCTTGAAACCCTTGGGTTGTGACGGTCAATACCACTCGTGATCATTGTATCATAGTGATTCATTTAGGATGTGGGACACTGTCAAAGGAACATCACTCTATGTTCCATCTCTTGACAGAGGTCTTACAGAGGACTGTATTTCTCCTTCATGTTTGTAACCACTGTGATATAGTTATTGTCTTTCCAACAAGCCTTATCAATTGCCTCATCATTCTAGAGTTTCCATATACTCTTTTCTGTCATTTCATCAAGTACTGCAAGTGTAAAAGAGTTGTCATGAAAGAGATTGCAACCTTGAAGCACTTGAGCTTGCTGAGCAAAACCAAGAATGACACTTGTGTCCCTGACCCAACCAGGTCTCAAGGAAAGAAGTGTGTGATACATCCACTGCATTGGGACAGATTTGCTGTCCACATTCTGCAGCATTTTTTTTTTTTTGAATCACAACTGTGGCAGACCTTGTCAATTGCTGAACATTTTTGGCCACCTACAGCTTTTATCTTGGATCTTCTGCCTTCAGTGCTAGACACCTTAAAGCTGATGGGTAAACATCATTTCCCCAGCTTTATGTCAACACACTTTACCAACCATTTGTTTAGGAGTTTTGATGCGGCAATCCTTTTCTCACAGTGCAAAAAGGACATAAACAGCACATATTACATTCAGACACTTTATTATTTGGAAATGCAGTAATACATTATTCAGTGACATTTTAGTGCCTTATAACTACAAACATTTTATGGTCACTGCTGTGTCCAGGGGGATTAAATGGGTTAAGAGTTTTTCAAGAGTCTAGAAAACATGTAGCCCAGGCGGAGGTGAAAAAAGAAAAATATATATATTTCTACTGCTGAGAGTAACTGAACAGATCCTAAAAATACTCATTAATATTTTTATATTGTGTGCAGTTAATTTATATAGTTAATTGTGCCCACAACTCATTGTGTCCACACGATACTAAAACGAAGTCATGAAACTTGTGCACAATATAGGCAGCTTTATTACACTTTTAATTTGCTATTTTAAAAATTCTGGTGAACAGCTCATGTTAAGCAAAAGTGTAATTCATTTAATCCATATACAGTAAAATTCTGCCCCGCTTTTTTTTCCAAGTAAGGCTATGTGCTAACGTGTACAATAATACTTTGAGTGACCTTTTTTTGAGTGAAAAATTTCCCTGAAAGCTTACTTGAAACAAACCAAATTATTTAACTAAACTGGTTCTGTAGTCTGACTGTAACACATCTGGGTTTGTATTCATGAAAATTTCAGGAAACATCACAAAGTGCAAAAATGTTTTCTAAGAAATTTCCTAAAGCCTTCTTAACCCTTAAAAGAGCTCCTAAGGTAAAAACCACTTTGGAGTCTTAGGTAACGGACAAAGTAATTGCCCATGTTTATTTCATATAACCCAACCCTACTACTTAAGTGGACAGCCATCACCAAAATGAGTTTTTGTCCAAATAAATTAAGCAAAAAATTATCTATTTAATGATAATTAAACAAATAAATATGTGTGATTAGGATGAAATCAGCAAAATACAGTAGGATTGTTGTTTTTTAAAAAAAAGGCTTATAAGATATCATAATTATTATATCATCACTTTGAAGTGATGCATGCGCCATGCATTTTTCAGACATACACCCGACACACCTGACCCGCCATAATATGAGCAAATCAAGTGCTGGTCCTGCCTGCCGACGCACAAAAAATGTACATTATTAGAACTAATCTGATAAATAGGACAATGAAAGAACTGACAGCAAACAGCGAGGTTTGAACTTTACTGTTTGTTCCCTGCTCTCAGAAGACAAAGGATCTAATAAATATTCTGTAGCTAGTAAATCAAAAATAAAAAGAATAAACAGTTGTTTCAAACTTATGATAAAAACATAAAAGAGTTTTCATGTCATCAGTGTAAATGCAGTGTAAACAAAAGCTAGAAAACCATTTAGAGGAGAAAGTGAGGCCTTAATAATAAATCTGCCTGTTTGTATGTGTGTACTGACAAAGAGAATGACAGGAAGAGGAAAAAGAAATATATATATATATATATATATATATATATATATATATATATATATATATATTTTTTTTTTTTTTTTTTTTTTTCCTGTACATTTATATAATTAGGCCAATACTTATTACATTTCGTCAATCATGGACCCAATCAACCAGAACCCATAATATTTTCTCTAACGATCAACTGAATCTGCCTGACCCAATGTTACATTCAAACCACGCATCACTCATGCTATTTTCTTTTTTGACAACCTATCTCAATCTTTAGAAGAATGCTATACCTAGCAATGGGGCCTGCCTCGCTTCCTCGCTGAGCTAAGAGATTTTGTCTATTCCTTCTCAGAGTTGCTCTGAGATTGGTCCTAAATCACTGTTAAACTAAGACTGTCATACGAGAGAACTTGCAAATAAAATGGTCTTAGTTGTCATAAAAAAAGAACTAAACATTTACACATTAATCAAACAACCAACAGCAACACAAATGACGAAAATATTAACTTACCGTTCTAACAAAAATCCATCCATCTTAACTTCTGAATAGAAATAAGGCAATGACCCAGTAATACAAGTGGGCTTTGGTTTCAATAAATTGAACAGCGTTTCCTATTACTTAAAAAAAACTGTTGGTATGTGGGTAAGCTCATCTACAACATTCTCTTATATTTAATAAATCATAAATAAATAAATAAATAAATAAATAAATGGACAGATTTCCTGCTTCCCTTGGGTCTTAATGGACATCAGACATTGCATAGGAAAAGGGTTTATAGGAATATACACTGATCAGAAATAATATTATGACTACTCACCTAATACTTTGTACTGTAGGTCCCACCTTCTGGCACCTAAGCAGTGATGCGCTGTATTCTGACATTTTTCTATGCAAAACAGTATTAAGCTTAATTTGTGTAGTGCTTCTATTTAATTGGCCTACAATGGCCAGCCTTCTCTTCCCACACTCATCTGTGAGCTTTGGCTGCCAGTTTTCCTTCCTTGGACAACTTTTGATAGGTCCTGACCACTGCAGACTGGGAACATCTCACAAGAGCTGCAGTATCGGAGTTGCTCTGATCCAGTTCGTTAGCCATCACAATTTGATGCTTGTCCAAGTCACTCAAATCCTTAAGCTTGCCCATTTTTTCGACTTCCAACACATCAACTTCAGGGAGAAAATGTTCACTTGCTGCTTAATAGTGTATATCCCACCCACTCCCAGCTGCCATTGTAATGAGGTATTGTCACTATACTGTATACACTATAGGCTGTGTTCCACTGCATTTTCTGATACCTTTCTGTCATAAACAATAAAGTGTTAGGCAGGTGTGGAGAAATCCTGTAAAGTACGATTGCTTTCAAAAATATGTATTTGAATGGTTTAGTTTTGTAGAGTAAGTGAACACTTCTAAGCATTCTATTAGCATTTTTTCACACCTGCCTAAAACTTTTAGTAGGCTACTGTGTGTGTGTGTGTGTGTGTGTGTGTGTGTGTGTGTGTGTGTGTGTGTGTGTGTGTGTGTGTGTGTATAAACTAGTAGTTAGCCCTAATACACTTGCAGATTACACATTCACTTAGCATATTCCACTTTCCCAGAAATTATTATTATTATTTTTGTATTTGAAAGTAAAGGTTTGACAAGTCAGTCTTGCTGCAATCATACAGAGTGGTAGAAATATCAGTCCTGAGTGGCTTGTATTGTTTGACCAGCTTTAACCTCCTTCTGTCCACTGCTTACAAAATGATGTCCTATTAACATTTTTTTTTAAATCCCTCATGTTTTAACATCATAATTTCAGTTCTATTTATGGAAATACAAATATCAATGTATCACTATTGATGAAAAGAGAAATACAAAACCCCTGGCAAATGTTTGCAGATCCTGAGTGTAATTAGAGATGGAGGCTGACAGGAAATAAAATTACTCTGTCTCACATTTGTAAAAGCCAGTTATTGTCCTTTTCATGTTCTTATTCTCAGGTAAAAATTATATATAAAATTGTGTATGAAATATATATTATAAATTAAATGTGTTTCCTAAGTAAAAAAAAATAAAATAAAATAAAATAAAAAAGAAGCCAGACACATGCTTAATATTAGACATATTATATTTAGCATAATTTCACTTTTACATATATAGATGTAAGCAAAACATATAGTATATATATATATGTCCCTGTTTGTTTATTTATTTATTTATTTATTCCTCTGCAGTTCCTGATACAGCTCCCACTGATGTAGGAGGAGGGGGAGGCACCAAGTCAGAATTAGTAATAACATGGGAGGTAAGTCATTTATCAGATTTTACTGTCCCCCTCCCTCAATGGCTAGTCTAGGGCTTCTTGGTTAATTGTGTGGAATTGAATGGAGCCGTTTTGTGAGCTCTGCTGCTCCCAAAACCCTCCTCTCTCTGGGCAGGTTTTTCGGCATCATTTCCTCCACTCCAAATGGGATTCAACTTAAGGGTCAGAAGGTTCCTTTGAAGTTTTCACCTCCCATAAATGGTTGTCAGTGTGCTGAAATCCTGATACAGAGGAAAGGAGCTATGGGAGTGGAAAAGTCCTTTATTTCATTACCAAAAGGCATATGGGAAAGCTGCAATAATGCTTTGCCTAAGGGCAGGTTCTAAAAAGTCCTGTAACTCAGGTCTAATTGAATGCATAAAACTGTAATGTGTAAAATATTTTAAAGCTTAATTAAATCATGTACAATAGGAAATTGTTGGTTCAGAAAGTTTCTGCAAGGTAAGGCTATATACAATAGCACAGTAGACAGTTATTTCTTTTCTGTCAAAATATTCATATTTAACTTACTGTACTTTACTTGCTAAAACTACAAAACGTCCACATATCTTACCTGTAATATTACCATATAATAAAGTCATCTCAAGTTTTCTCATTTTGTCTATACTTTAATGCTATAATGGTCTCATTTTATACTGAAGTGTGGGGCGGCCGGCGTGTTGCTCTCGATGTGTTTTAATATCACTACAGTCTTATGTTCCACCCCCAGCCAGTCCCAGAAGAGCTACAGAATGGAGAAGGCTTTGGTTATATCATTGCATTCCGACCTAAGGGTACAGCCACCTGGACCCGGGCAGTGATATCCTCACCCATCGTGGCACGATATGTTTACCGCAACGACACACTTCCACCTTTCTCGCCCTTTGATGTCAAAGTGGGTTCTTTTAATAATCGTGGGGAAGGACCCTTCAGCTCCATTGTTGCTGTGTTTTCAGCGGAGGAAGGTTAGCATAACCTAGAACATGGAATATGTACACATTGTAATATATGTACTGTATAAAGATTTTCACTAACCAAGCTTATTTTGAATATCTAGTTGTAGTAACTAATAGTAACTGAATATGTGTGTATTCTTGAAGACATTTTACTATGCACATCTTTACAATTATATGACAAATCTTGTCTCCTTGAATTACCACTTTGAGACACAGCACTGGTGCCTACACTCCCAAACACACCCACCCTCCACTCTGTGCCTCGCACAGAGGCATGACCTTGAATAGTAATGATGAACTAAGTTGATTTAGACAGCTCTTCCCCACACATACACTCCTGCAGCAAGGGCGTTAACCCGATATTAGTTATTACGGCAATAGATTACGGCAAATCCTGCCCGACATTTACGGGCCTGTCTGTGAGCTACAGTGTTAATTGAATTTGCCCAGCAGATTGTCTTCCTCCCTGCCAGTCACAGATCCCATTAAAATGAAGTGGGGGTTCTCTCAGGTGTGTCTAGGGGGTTTATTCTCAGGCGTTAATACAATTCTGTGTGTGAAGTTGCCGAATAAGAGAACAAAAACCTTTCTGGTCTTTCTGCTTTATTTGCAGTGCCGAGCATAACACCTGAGAAAGTTGTGGCTAAAAGCCTCACCTCGTCTGACATCGAAGTCAGCTGGGACGCTGTACAGACAAGTCCTGAGAGAGTGCTCGGCTATGAGGTACAATGCTTTTAATATGACTCCTTAATAGTCCGTCTGGCTTTGAAAGTTTGAACTTTCATTTTTTTAGTATAGTTGAACAATTAGAAAACTCTTTACCATCTTTAATCGATTTCTTTTTATTCAATGTATAATCTTTTCACATATGAACAAAATGTAAACTGCACCTAAGTATGACTGACCATATAGAGTATTCTGTGTGTGTGTGTGTGTGTGTGTGTGTGTGTGTGTGTGTGTGTGTGTGTGTGTGTGTGTGTGTGTGTGTGTGTGTGTGTGAGTGCATGTGTCAAGCAATGGTATTCTATTAAAGGTGATCTCCTGAGATGTGGCTTTCCCAGAATACACCCTGGATTTGCTACAACCCTCCCTAGGATAAAGTCACTCCCGAACAAAGCCAGCCCTAAACCCAACCAGTAGACTTTAGGTCAATTTTGCCACTAAAGACAAAAACTATGCATCATAGAAGAATTCTTGATTGTGAGCTGAGATTTGTACACAGCAAAATCCTTAGTCTTGAATGAACACCCAGAGTGTTGATTTAACACTTTCAGAGTACATTCGTGACCATTAGGTCATATATGAACACTTGGGGTGTTAAATCAACACTCTGGGTGTTCATTCAAGACTAAAGATTTTGCTGTGTACTGTACATAAATAATACATAATGTGATGGGCTTTAGAGTTACCAGTGTAGTGCTGTTGTAACCAAATACCAATGACAACAGTTTTATCAGTGTTGTCATTTTTACATTTTTTCCCCCACCAAATTCTTAGACATTGTTATGGTTGCTAATCAAAAAGCCACCAATAAGATTCTGGCCCATGATAATGTGAAACACAAAGATTAGAAATACAGTACAAAATATAAACAAAACATGCTAATGGACAGAAAAATCTTACTACATCGAACTCAGATTGTCTTTATGTGACCCTGTTTTCCACATGAATCCGAATTGACTAATTAATGTAGATGCAGAATGAAGAGAGGCCCTTTAAATGCAGATTCTTTGTTAAAGAATACTCATCATATAATCCTTAGCCAGGATTTCATTGGCATCTAATACTGTGTGACAAGTAATAGCATCGAAAAGACTGCTGAAATCACACAGCGTAAAGCCAGCTAAAGAATGGATAAATACATGAATTGCATTAAGGAGATGACATGGCAGGGTTCCACATGACTGAAATGGTTGTCAAAGCGCCTAATGTTTTTATTTTGTGAATAGATTTTGTACTGATACTGGCCAGTGGCGATTGTCCCCCAAAGAAAAATGTTAAAGGCATGCAGTCCTCTCAGGCATCAGCTTGCTCTGTACTATAGTACAGGAGCACGCATGATAGTACAGAAGAGCTGCATTCAATAACAAGAGTGTTCAAGCACATATAACATTTTTATCAAAACTGTTGCAGCTTCATGAACGTTTTGCAAGTGCTCATTCTTGAACACAGCTCTGCTTTACTGTTGTATGTGTTTGTACTTGGATAGATCTGCTGATTAGCAGTTGGTGAAGTGAATTGCAAAACAGTAGAAGAGATTAATCACTCAGTTATTAATTTAACATTTAGTTTAGTGGTATTTTATGATGAGTGATAAATGTATTACTTTAATGTTAAGTATTTCCTGTTTTCTCTTTATTCTCTAACAAGCTTAGCTGGCTAGCTAGGCAAACTTAGCTAAAGTTGATCAAGGACTTTTTTCTCACTTCCTGCCCTTTCAAACCCTGCCTGCTCTACATCAAATGCCATTGATAGACTGAGTCGAACAGTGAAATTAATTGGGTAAATTAATTCCAGTCAGATTCATTATCAGAAAATGCTAGCAAAGCACAGCTAACTAAGTTTCTTATTCAAGTGGATGGTGCCAGTTTGACTAAGTTTACCTCGTTACATTATGGAAAGGGATCAATTTTGGCTCTTAATTATTTTGGTTTTGGGAGCTAAAGGCTTTTAAAGATCTTAAAGTTTTTCTGGAGCCCATAAACAAAGACTTCTAGATTTGCAGAAAATTACTTATTCATGCATGCATTCATTCTTTCATTCATTGCATGGGTTGCATGGGCTCTGTAGCCCACACACCCACACCCACACACCCACACACACACACACACACACACACACACACACACACACACACACACACACACACCAGGGACAAGATTTGTACCCCAAACCTGGAGGTGCAAGGCAACAGTTCTAACCTCTGCGCCAGGAGTATAACATTACTTGAGTGTCATGCATTAGTTCTTCATCTATACCATGGCATGCAGAACTACTGTCCCATATTTTCTGGAAGCACTATTTGTTGAAGTCCTACATCATTATAGACAGTTCAGTGTTATCAGCATCCAGCGAATTTTAAATTAACCACCTCTAATGCAATAATACAATGCTCTCAGGCATTTAACACACACACACACACACACACACACACACACACACACACACACACATAGAGAAGTAACAAGCTCATCAAATGACCTACGACAATTTTCAGTCACTTGTGATTTGTTCGACAGCAAGGAGACATGTAATGAAGGAAATCCTTTGATCTCATCAAAGGAAACCTGAGGTGCTGCTACTGTTACTGAGTGGTTGTGATATACTGAATATACATCATGTCTAACTTTCTTCTATACAAGCATGGAGTAAAGCCCATAAAAATAATAATTGTCAGTGCTTCCTCAAATGCCTTATATCTGCATATATTATTTCAAACTAATTCTTCTTTTTCTGAGCACTGAAATCATTTAAATGAAATTGTTAGATGTTCCAGTTGTGCTGTCTGCGATGATCTTGTTTTGTATTGGGCCACTTTAAGAAACTCAGCAGTGGATCCAGACAGTCTGACTAAATGACGTCGAACACCTTGCTAGCTAAGTATGATTGCCTTACACTGAACGTCTGACTTTATCTATGTTTATCTATGAATAACAGCAAAAGCCCAACCGGTTCAGTTTGTAGAGAGCCAGGAACTTTCTCTAGAGATTTCACAAGAAGTATCTGCACTGTCCCATCATCAAAACAGAGTGCTTACATAATCTGGACAAGTTGTAAAAAATGTTTAAATAATAGAAACACAAGAAACGTATCCAGCAGAGCATAACTGTGTGAATAAGTCATTTCAAGTATTTCCCCAGTGATGACAGCATGAACAGTGATCAGCCAAGCGAAGTCATGATGTTGAAGCTTGTGTTTAAATGCCGCAAGTGACTTTTTTGAGACGTTAATGAGGATATTGCTGATAATCAAAGTTAGAAATCATTTTGTGTTATGATTATATTACCGTATTGTCTTTCCATCTGTAAGTTAGATTAAAAATATAGTATTTGGCAGCGTGTTTGTTTTTTACAGATATTAATCAGACAATATTAAATCAGGTAAACATAATCACATCTGAAATCATTTTTAGCTGTTTTTTATAATGATTAAAACATTGTATGGGCAAATATATTGGTTTAAATTAGATAAAATATAGAACTTTGTTCTCCTTTATAAAATAAGGGATAGTATTGTTATAAACAAAGACTTCTAGAGTTGCAAAAAATTGCTTATTCATTAATTCATTGCATGAATGAATGTAGGACTGCAGGGGGCTTGTAGCCTACACACACGCACACCAGGGACAAGATTTGTACCCAAATCCTGGAGGTGCAAGGCAACAGTTCTAACCTCTGCACCACCATGTCTTGCAGCTGGGAAACGGTATTCTAAAACACAGACTAAATTAAGCACATAAGCACATTTATATATTTTATATGATTTATCTCATATTACAAAGTAATCATTTGTAGTTGTTTTGAGATGATTAGTGTGTTGGTGTGTCTCAGGTGGAACACTCCTTATTTTAATTTTGCATATAATAACATTTTAAAATGCTATAATTTTATGAGATAAGTCAAAATGTATTTACATTAGGGCTCAAAAGTTTGTAACCACTGGTGAAGAGGTAATTTTACATGAGAAAAGATCGGACCTTTTCTACAAAGCATATTGAATATCACAAATGTGATTATATTTAAAAGAGGGACCTAGAAAACTTTAATATATCTTAATTATAAAATAAAAAAAAAATCCAGGCTGTCAAACATACTGTATAGGACAACTGTAAGTGCATCTACATGTAATTTAATGGTACTTCAATGAGCAGAGTCCTTGGTAAGCTATAACAGCAGTGATGTCTAATGGTGTGTGACTGTCTCTTGATATCTTTCTTTGGAGTGATGATCCTTTATCTTTATTCTCTTTTCTTCTGATATCCTTTATTAGTTACAGTCCCGAACACCTAATGTACTGTTAAAGAACACTCAGTTTTCTAATCTGTTGATCAGGCAAGCTTCCTGCCTTGCATGTAGAAAAAAAAAAGATAATGAAATCCATTTTTATACAAGAATTGCGGTCATGTCACACATTGCTGTCATATAACGTTCCAAGAGATCCTCAGTGAATAAAGAAGGTAAGCTCATTTAGGAAGGAAGTCCTTTGGGCAAATCTTATTATAGTGTAATTATTCATTGCCTTAACTCTTCTGACATGTAAGATCTAAACACTGATAGACTATATGACCTGGGATTAATAATTGATTATTTCATTTCCTTGTAAAAATTATTATTCAGCTGTGCACAGCTAAGTGTTAAATGAAATTTCATATCCTCCAGAAAATCAATGCAACACCCTTTCACCGGGAATCCACATTCCCTGCAGTTATTGATATACTGTAATGAGTTTGTCCAGCAGCATACTGTAGGAAGGATGTCAATGAGAATTCAATTGATTATTGATTCTGACGTGATGACTTAATATAATTAGAATGATGACACGTGAGCTTAGTGACCAGTTATTGATCCACTGCAGTGAAACACAATAAGAAGCGAGCTCCTTAACATCCATTTGAACCAGTAACGATTATAGATCTCAATAGAATGGCATTTAGTAAATCAGATGGGATTGCAAGATCAATATCGTTATTGGCAGTGTCTTAATTAGACGATTTTTTAAAACTTTCCATTGAATGCATTAAGTTGAATTGCAAAAGAGACAGACATTTCTCAAAGTTGCTTATCATATGGAAAGTAATTTCATTCTGAATTCATCCCAAACGATTCGTATTGCTTGCCATTTGATTATATTGAATCTCACTTGTGCTTTAATCCATGCCCTTTCTCTGTTGTGTCCAGGTCGTGTACTGGGAAGATGACACTAAGCCGGAAACTGTAGGTAAAGTGAGAATCAGCAACTCCACTGCGGTCAATGTTAGTGGTCTTCAGGGCAACACGCTATACTATCTAGCTGTGTGTGCCTTCAATACTGCGGGAAGCAGCCCTCAGTCTCACCCTGTTAATGCTACCACCAAGAAACCACGTGAGTATCCTACTAGGGTTACTTAGACATTGGTTCCAGAAGCTTACGAGAACTGCTGTCTCTGCAAGCCCGCATTAATAGTGACAGTAAGATTGTAGTGATGAAATAGCAGAGACTAAAGCAATCACATTGCTAATGTGCTTCTATGTTGCAATATTCCATTTATTTCTTCAGCTCCAGGGCAGCCACCGCAAAATGTGGAGTGGACTCTGATAGGCTCACAGCTTACATTGCAGTGGGACCCAGTCATAGCGTTGGATACTGAGTCTGAGGTCACCGGATATGTGGTAGGTGTCAGTACAGTAGATACATTTGAAAATATATAATTATTATTTATACAATTATAGCTATTTTAACATTAAATAATTATTATGAATAAGTATTAGCAACTAGAAATCCTTAACAGTATAGTACATATCCGGACCCATTTAGTAACATTTATTCATTTTGCGATGAAGTAGACAATGAACAGTTACCTGCGAAAGAAACTAAACCCCATTGTTTTTCAGACTGCAAAATGCAATCCCTGCAGACACCGGTTTTTTTTTTATTTATTAATTTTTGTTTTTTTACTTAACATAAGGCACATTCACCACTGGCTTTGTGACATCTGCATGCCTGGGGCTAATTTATTAAATGACTCTGTTGAAAAGCAAACCATTCACAATCTTGAAAGTCTTGTTTGTGATGTCTGTAGCTAGACGTGGGTGGAATTTTTCCCCTCAAAAGAAGATGACACTTCTTTTTGTGTAAGGAAACTTGAAGATGTGAAAATTAAAGGGTGTCATCTTATCAAATACAAGTTGGTAGCATTACCTGCAAGTTCTTTTTGACAGTATTTGCAAACATGTCACACACTCAGAATTTCTCAAAAGACAGCCACACTTCAGATGCCATATTTACGGTGCGACACACTTGCTCTGTGTGTGTGTGTGTGTGTGTGTGTGTGTGTGTCCTCACTAAAATAGACTATTAGCTTTGGCTACTGCAAAAAAATTATTTAAAAAAACATAGATTTAGACATACTGTTGGCATTGTGTTAATTAGCTATAATTAGCAATAATCTTTGCCAATTCATCATTCAGTCAATAATAAATATATGCTTATGCAGTCCTGTGGATGATTGCCATTATAATGTGTACTGTAGTACAGTATATAGGCCCCCCAAAAAATTATATACACGTCAGCGTGAAAATTATATGTCTGTCTTTTGATAATCACATGATAACATCAACAATGGTGTGACTACTGACATCCTTAGATAGACTACCTCAGTCTCAGCAGTCCATTCAGAATTCATGTCAATTCTATAAACTATAGATTTCAGAGTAATTTTGTGTAATAACTTTGTGGGGGGGTAGACACTGGAAGACAGTGCATCATTCACATACTGTATTTCTCCCTATGAAGTAACTGCTACTGTAAGACCAACCATCATTACCATTTCCGTCCCCCTTTGGCTTCTCACTTGCAAATTCACATTCATCTGCAAATTAACTGCAAATTACTGCCAAGTGGTGCAACAGTAACATGCTCTATCATTATAGAAATTATAAATTTGAATCTTGCTATAGATCAGAGTCTGAGGAAGTGTAATTGTGACGTTGCATGAACAGTTTGAAATCCCGACAATGCCACAGCCACCCATGGACACGAGTACACAGGAGTAAAAATTGCTGTGCTCTCAGGGAGGGAGAGATGGCATACTGTCTGTTGCCTATCAATCAGAGTGACACTAGCCATTCATGGGTGTCTGTGAGCTCATGCGTACAGAAGCGGGCAGAGTGCGCTTTCCTTTGTGATTGTTATGTCACCCAGGGACGTTAAGTACCAGTTCGAAGCAGTTCATTTTGGTTTTGGTAGCTTTAACGGAATCAGGAAGACCTAACTAGATGGGAATTGGCTATTATTAGATTAGGGAGAAAAATGCAGGTGGGGGAAAAGTGATATATGTTTACCTTGTGGAAATAGCAATGAGTTGACATTTAAGCAGTAGATCAGAATTCAGCATTTAACCTGGGTATAGAACATGTGAGAGAACATTGTTTGGCACGAACAAAGCCACTGCCATCCCTCTGAAAAAGGCTCTGGCTTTACTTGAAAGCATCTCTACCTCTAGGTACTTTAAGGCCATTTACAGCTGACCTCTTAAAGATCTATCAGGGCAATAATCTGCTGTTTGTCATGTGCCAGCCAGCTCTTAGATATCGCTGATATTTTAACACCTATTCTAAACCACTTTGTTTTGCATTGACATACAGAGTTTCATAGCATTTAATTTTATTTAACCTGTCTTATCAAACTAACAACATGGTTTGTTCAGAAACAAGTCACTGAGAAAAAAAACTGTTTGACGATGACTGGACACAGAAGAATCCATTAATTATTGCCACATCAAATTCAAAACCGACATATATTTTTCGAGTTCATGGTCCTAAACCTAGGTGATTGCAAAAATCATCAATATGAAAAAAAAAACACAAGCACTTCAAATTGTCTTAATTAAAGCCTGAAAGAATTGTTAATGTTTAAACATTAAAATGCGTCTGTTAGCTGCATGTCCAGCCCACTTCAGGCAAGGGACTTTATTTTATATGGCATATCTGTGAGGTAAAACAATAGACATGGTTGTGTGTGTGTGTGTGTGTGTGTGTGTGTGTGTGTGTGTGTGTGTGTGTGTGTGTGTGTGTGTGTGTGTGTGTGTGTGTGTGTGTGTGTGT